>JABFEA020000017.1:18832797-18856034 GCA_019775915.2 Cyphomyrus plagiostoma | reverse complement strand
ATCGTTGTCTTGTATTTCTAAATCTTGATTTGCGAAAAATCGGGGGAAAGGTGTTACATTAAAATTAAATAATAACATGAAGGGCCCCCCCCCCCCCACACACACACACACACACGCACGCACAAATTAAGAAAAAGTAAAAAATGGAAAGAACTGCAAATTTGCACTATTGCATCCAAATACATATGTGTATTGTGATATTATTGTACGCACTGTATATTATATTAATAGCGAGTAGTACTTATCTCAAAGCCATTCCTAATATCGCCTTTGAACGTTACCTTTTTCACACCCCCGATATAAGGGCATTAATATTAATGAGGGTAATCATGCCCGCCCCCCCCCCAAAAAAAAAAAAAAAATACGATGTGATATCCGCACAGAATGAGAACTTAAACATGCAATATTACTAAACAAACCTCAACGTCCTTTTACACTGCGGCAGTGAGTTGTATTTGGCTGAAATAGTGACAGTGTCATATTGATGCCCCTAAGAAGCCGGCTTAGTCCTCCAGGATTGCCCGTTCTGTACCTATCCCTTCCAGATAGAGCTGGAGCCATCCCCTTATCCTGATCTGTCTGCAGACTGCACACCAGCTACAATAGTGCTGGTGATCAAAGCCAGGCACTCCTGCGATGTGGCTGACTAATGAAGATGTAACGCTGGCCCAATGTGATTATGTTGCAGCCTAATTCATAGGCAGGGTTAAGCTGATGGAGACTCAGTATCTGCTCCCCTCTTACTAATTGGGGTGGACCTGGACGCGGCCCCTGTGTTCCCAGTCTCTTCCCACAAACCTGCAGGGTACATGGCTCCACTCTACAATGGGATTATGGCTGGCCGGGGGAAAAGCCAGGCTGATCACATCAGAGTCGTCCTCTGAAGGGGGTTTTCTGCATCCCTTGTACTAAAACCCAAAGCCTCTGTTTTAATTACCTGGCTAAACAATAGTGGAGACTGGCAAATGTTTGTCTGTTTCCCCCTTCTTGATTTTGATACCATTCCAGTGTATTTCATACTTTCTCTATTCAGTATCATGGGGCATCTGGAGTCTGTCCTGGGGGCTACAGGAGCAAGGCAGGGAACAACCCAGGATGGGGCACCAGCATACGGCAGGGCACACTCACACACACACCATTCACACACACACCATTCACTCACACACACTCACACACACACCATTCACTCACACACATTCACACACACACCATTCACTCACACACACTCACACACACACTATTCACACACACACCATTCACTCACACACACTCACACACACTCACACACACACCATTCACTCACACACACACCATTCACTCACACACACTCACACACACACCATTAACTCACACTACTCACACACACACCATTCACTCACACACACACCATTCACTCATACACACTCACACACACACCATTCACTCACACACACTCACACACACACCATTCACTCATACACCATTCACTCATACACCATTCACTCATACACACTCACACACACACCATTCACTCACACACACTCACACACCATTCACTCACACACACTCACACACACACCATTCACTCATACACACTCACACACACACACTCACCATTCACTCACACACACTCACACACACACCATTCACACACACACCATTCACTCACACACACACCATTCACTCATACACCATTCATTCATACACACTCACACACACCATTCACACACACACCATTCACTCATACACATTCACTCACACACCATTCACTCATACACACTCACACACACCATTCACTCATACACATTCACTCATACACCATTCACTCACACACCATTCACTTATACACATTCATTCATACATCATTCACTCATACACCATTCAGTCAAACATCATTCACTCACACATCATTCACTCACACATCATTCACTCACACACCATTCACTCATACACCATTCACTCACACATGCACACTAACAACTGGGACATTTGGTAACTCCAGTTAACCTTAACATGTTTTTGGACTGTGGGGGGAAACTGACGTACCCAGAAGAAATCCCATGATGACACGGGGAGAACATGCAAACCCCACACACATGCATCCATGGTGGAAACCCAAACCCAACAGCACTATCCACAGTACCACCATGAGACCTCATAGATTTTATTTGCCTATTATAGTTTATGATTGTTTTGGCCATACATGCATGCAGCCTCTTTCTGGAACATACCATGTGGTATTCACCCAGCCATTCCTTTTAAGATCAAATAAATATGTAAATATGTTTTTGAGGTCAAAAAGTTCCATTTTACTTGGTGTCTGATTCCATGTCCCTGTCTCTATCCTTAGTTGTACTTTATAACACAATAACTATAACGGGATTTTTGTAATCCACCTTTTGAAATAGAAAATAATTATCCTTGAGACTGAATGAATGATGTAACTATGAATGCTACAGCATCGGGCCCTCCTCAAAACAGGCAGAAGCCAATTACGTGCCGAGGTGATGAAGGGTTCATCTTTCTCCTGAAGACTGATGGAAGCCGTGATGATATTGAGACGCTGCTGTGTTCTCTGCTGAACCCCTGGCAGATTCCCCTGCTGACCGCTGCCCTGGGGCTCTCTACCGTCGCTGTTCCCACTGCTGGGGAAGTTGACGGGGGGGGGGGGGGGGGGTGGACCGCCCAGCGCTTGTCGAACATTTATCAGATTGCAGCACGTGTTGTTTTGACCCCTCCCACCCCCCCGCCGCGCCGCCCCCCCCCCCGCGGCGGCGGGTCGGCGCGCCGGCCGGCGGGGGCCGGGGGGCGCGGGGGGGGGGGGGGGGCGCCCCCCCACGCTCCTCCCTTCGCTTCTCCTACTGATATCAGATGGTCTCACATGTTCTTATTCCCCGAACCTCCCCCCGCCGATCCCCCCAGGTGGCACATTGTTGCTGCAAAAGGACATTAGCTTTTAATATGTCAGCAGAGGGCCTTGCCTTTCCTGCACAGAGATCAGATCAGCACTGAACCTGGAGTGGGCAGAGACCCATAGATGACCAATGTAACCACATTATACGCTGCTGCTCGGCCAGGCATCTTTGGCTAAGGGTATCCCAGATAATCCACGGTAGCCCAGAGCAACACTGCCACCAGTGGTCTAAGCCAGCGGCTTTTGGTGGAGGGATATGTCATGCTGTTCCACCAGTGATCATCCTTTTAACTTCAAACGCTATACAAGCGCAGGTGATTGTTTCACACATCCCGTTGTCTTTTATTCCACAGACATAAGCACATCTGCTGCCTCAGGCTGCCGCGCTTTGTTTAGTTTGTTATGTGCCGAGCTCACGATCGGAAGGTCGTTCATTAGCAGAGTGATTGCACTGTTGGGCCCTGGAGCATGCAGCCCTTGGTCTCAGCTTCCCCTTGGCACTGGATGGTCCTGCATTCTCAACTGCACGTCACTTTGGACCGAAGAATTTGCTCGAGAAATGAATGTTACTGTAACTGGTTTCTGCCTGTGCATGTACCTGCTTTAAACAGCGTTTCATTTAGGTGCCTGGATAGAAAGATAACAGAAATCTGGGTTTGTGGATAGCCAATTAGAATAAATGAACCTCTGCCTGTTCAAGAGTTTCTAGACACTTTCATATACATAAAGTGATTCCATAACGCGATTTGATAAATAAAGTGATTACGTAAAGTGATACATAAAGAAATATATGTATAAACTACCACATTTGTATCTAAGGTTTGTGGGACTCTTGCAAAAGGAATGTCTGCCATTTCAGGTGTGTAGCTGAAATAAATGCAAGAACAAATTTTAGTTTTCACATGATAACAATGAGTTTGTTGTATGGGAAGCAATAAAACAAAGAGCCAGAAAAATGCTGGTAATAAAATAACCTGCAACACTGAAACAATAGGCCTAACTATGAGTAGAAAGATTGAGTGAGCATTTCTTACAAATTCAACTGAAATATAATAGAACAGTTCTCATTAAGATCACGAGTTAACTGTTTCTCTGTTAAATACTTGTCTGTGACTTTTAAGGTAGGTGTCGAGTAAAAGACAAACAGCAAAAATAATGTATTGATGGATAATTACATTGCAATAAGACCGCAGATTGCAGAAACGTGACTTACCTTCCGGTATCGATTTTATTATCCCCCGAAAGTAACGCAACCCCGAAAGACTCTCTCGGATAAGACATGAGACCACTGTTCGAGTTAATGAGGCGAATCAGGGACTAAATCGGATTAGTACTGCTGTGTTGAGGCGCATGTGATTGTTTTCCGAACTTTTGTTACCGTTTCTTTCTTCAAAAGAACGTTTAAGTGGATTTATTGTCAAATAATAACAAATTATAATCGGATGGTGGAACATATTATAACTGGATGATAGATCTTCCTTTGGGATTGTAAGTATACATAATTTTATTCTGTCTCGATTTATTTATATATTTAAACAGGGAGGGTAAAAGTCAAATCTAGGCAAAACAGTCAACTTCCCAAGTATTATCGTCTACTGTAATCAGGGAATAGATTACCGTAACATGGAAGTAGAAACTAAGTCTGAAGCCTTTGACGCAAGGCCAAGTTGTTCGTTAATTATTACATTAGCTAATTGATAGCATAGTCCTGAAACAACCAGTCTCAGCTTTTTCATTTACTTTCTGTAATCACTAAACTCTCACACGTGATGATTTCTGTTAACTAAAAAAATGTCTTCGTTTAATTTTAGTAGGTACTGTAACTGGAATCATCAAAATAAAATAGCGGATAGCAATGGATGGATGGTTAATGTGGAAAAATAACGAATAATGAAAAAGTATACTAATCATATTTCATGTTTTTTGTCGGAAATGGTTGACATCTCAAACTGCCATTTTTCTAAAATTATGTCATTATGCAAGTCGTGATAATGTCTTGCTTTAGTAGAAAATTATCTTAAGCTAAAGTTGATTTTTCCCGACACAATTGAAAAGAGTTTCCATTTTGTTCTCATTTATATTATAGCCTGGATAAGTAAAAAGTTCACGTTCCTTTTTTGACCTGCTTACGTTGATTTCAGACAAAATGCTTTTAACGAATACATAGGACCTAACTTTGACTTTTTGTTTAAATAAAACCTTGTGTAAATTACGGGACATAGGTCAAATATTATTAAAGGCGAAATATTTGTTCACTGTTGCTCATAGTACCATGGCGGAGACATTTTTCGTTATGTCCCGATGGAATATTTTAATTGCAAAGATTGTGAAGAATTTTTAGGCTAATTGGAATAATTCATTATAATGAACGTCATTCATTATAAATGCTGGATTATTTAAAATGAGACAGAAAGGATCAGTATTAATCACTATCATTAACAATCCTCATTCAAATTATAGGAGGTTTGGTCACATGAATAATAGTATAAGCCTACTGTCAATAACAACGCGCTACGTGACGTTGTAATAAACAGGTATTATTCCACTGATGAAATTCTATCGCCCCCATTTTGTAGGTAAAAGTATATTTGGCTGCACAATTAATTAACGTTTTCAATAAAATTACAACGCCAAAAACGATTTAATTTGGTGAAAAATATATATTTATTTTTAAATATGAATACAAATAGAAATATGTTACTATACAATAATTATATACGATAGTCTATATACAGTTGCTCATATTCAGTTAAACTCTTAAAGGTCTATATGGGCCGCTTCATAGATCAGACCCCTCAATGTCCACATCAGATTCCTCAGAAAATCTCACTTCCTCTTCTTCACCCTCTTCCTCACGATTTTGGGAGTTCTTGCTACTCTGCGGGGCCGCCAGACCCAGCTTGGCAAGTTTCGCATGCTGCTGATCCAAACTCTGCTTCCGGAACTTGATGCGTCTGTTTTGAAACCAAACTTTAACCTGCAATGGAAACAGATGGTATAAACATCCGACTTATAAACGGGTTCATCTTTTCCAATTAATGGAAAATTAATGGTTTATCTTAAAAAGCATTTCACACACCTATATTTACGTATCCATAGGGAACGTTAACGATAACTAAGCGATTCTATGTGTTTGCAAACCATAATATCAAGATATTTACCTGAGCCTCGGTAAGCTGCAGCGACGAGGCTAGAACGAATCTTTCCGATCCCACCATGTACTGCTGACGGGCGAACTCCTTCTCCAAACGGGAGAGCTGCTCGTTGGTAAAGCTGGTGCGCATCCTTTTCGACTTCCCTCCTCTGTGCTTAAGGGACTGCAGGCTGTTCTTTGATGGAGTTTCTGAGGAGAGAATAGAAAATCATCCAACTTATACAAATGATGATAGTCAGTAAGTGAACAATAATGGGGTAGCATTCCCAGTGAAGTAAAAAGAGACAAAATAATCAAGATAACATGTATACCTTGAGGGTAAAGACCTCCGCGGAAAGCTTGGTATTGCAATGGCGAGCAGTAAGCAGGATAGCCGGGCTGAGAGTGCACGATGTGTGGCGTGTAGACGTAGTGTGCCAGCGGTGAACACATCTGTCCTGGAAGCGCCAAAGGAGAAGCGGCAGACGGATGTCCTCCGCTGCGCAACGGGTTCGTCTGTTCATTTGCGGGTTGCTCGGGCTTCCCAAGGATAGCGTCGATGGTGAAGGATTTCCCGCTGCTTGGCTTGATAGGCGCAGCACACTGTCTGCTGGGGCAGTCTGGGTAGAGGGCGCCGTACGGGCGCCAGCTGTAGCCATAACTTCCAAAAGAGCTGGTGGAGATTTCCATGTCTTCTACTGTAGAAGAACCAATGCGTCACAAAAGTCTAAAGAAAGAGGCGTATTATCTGAAGGATTTCAGGTGTTCCCCCACTGCAAGGAAACTGAGACTAGTTCTCTGCCAAGACCAGTGCCCCATTTTATACTCAGACTCAGTTCAGAGGTGTCAAACCACCCCCGCTGCGCCTTTGTCTTCCTAAGTAGCCGATGAGGAAAACGACCGGCCCAACAAGGGATCCAATTAATTGATTGACTAGTGACACGCTGGGCTTGTCAATGTTCTAATGGCCCTTTCCATGACAAGTTACTAGAGGAAGCTAAGGCGCAGAAAGGCTATAGGGGCCGAGGGAGAGGTTTGTACCAATTCTTGAAAGGCTCTTAACTCCAAAAGCAATCATTACCGCCGAGGGAACCTTGATGTGGCGCAATTATGTAATATCGTGCCCTAAATCTCAAAGCAAGCCGGCAGATTCTATTCAAACAGCGGAACAAATAAACTCACTATGGGATGATATACTAAAAAATGTTAGAGCGAATTAATAATATGGGTCTATTTTAAGTAGACAAAAACTAGATCTAAATTTGAGAAGTACAACAAATACACAAAACATTTAATATGAGGTTATTTTTTTTCCACGTTTCACGCAATATGCTACTAGCACACGGAAAACACATTTTTGTTGCATTTCATCATTATATTAGCCTAAAAGTGACACAAACTATAGTAAGCTACTTTTTTAGACAGGATCATATAAAACCTTTCCGTCCATCATCCATTTTTATAACCGCTTATACAACACAGGTGCAGAATTAAACGCGAAATGTAATGTAGGTGTAACTATACACGCATATATGGATTCGTTTCACAATTGTCTGTACATCCATACATTTTCTATACCGGTTTGTCCTATATATTTTATTATTATTAAATTGAAATAATCCTTAAACTGCACGCTAAATTCCTTGGGGGTGTATTAGGACGCATGGGGGTGTACTAAAGTCAACAGGCTCGTCAGCCGCTCCTCCTCTCACTGATGACTTTGAAAGTAGAACCTTGTTGACAGTGTTTCTTTAACGTCTGCGGTGTTGGCAGAAAATGGGGAAAACGAAGACTCGTCCAGGCGTTAAATCCGACGGCCTGCTCTTGATGAGAGAGGGGCATTACTGATTTTATTAACTGCTAACAAGCGCACTGTTACACTGAGCTCAAGGGCAGGAACCAATTAATTGAAAAAGTTTTGTATTAACAAGTAACATGGAATGCTCTTTCACTGCATATTGGGGTGGTGGGGAGTCTCATGTCGTACATTGTAGTCTGTATTGTACAGAACAATAGATAATGAGACTTGAGTCGTGTGGTGCGTAAAGATCAATATTTCGATAAGTGGCCTAAACAATATGCCTTATGTTATACAAGCCTAATATGCAATCACATAAATAAGCTAATGGCATCAACGAATATTTATCTGTAAACCGTGTTGAGTATATACAGAAGGTCTGTATATCTAGCCTGTAATCATACGTGATTTTCCATGATTAGATCGTAATTATAGTCTCGAAGCGGAAAAGATGAAAAGGGAAGCGGTGTTTTTAAAGGACTCACTTGGCTTGCTGACAGTGCGTGGGGGTGACGCGTCCTCGCTTTCAATCGAGATTATGGCCAGCTCTGCAAACTTTGCCAACCTCATTTCCATCATTTGCAAGTGGTGTTTGAAAATGAGCCAGGCTAGGTCTTTAAATGACTGTTAAAACACGTTCAAACAGCCTCGGGAACAGCGATTGTCTTTTGACTCTCGAACTTTTCTAATTATGGGCCTTTCCTTGACACCAGAATGCTTAATGGACAAGACAAATACAGCGGTCTGAGTGTCTAAACAAAGACGGGACTTCTGAGTACGACCACCCGTATCTCACTCCCATTCACCCCTCCCGCCTTTAAGTTTGCTAGCGGATTTCTCACAACTGGAAAGAAGACGAAGGCAGCTAGCTACTGCAAAAGAGGTTTATGCCGTAAAGAGACGTGATGCTGTCTCCGCCCCTTGATCTACACAGATTGTGAATAGCTGCTATATAGAAGTGTTAACATAATATTTTCTGTCTGGACATCAGAAAACTATACTTTGAAAATCATGTTAGTATTGAAATCGGTATTACTTAGATTCGTATCCAGTCGATTGTCGCGATTTCCGTTTGTCATATATTGACACATTTCTGTTTGACTAAGTGAAACTTCAGCTGAGAGGTGATACTTTAGGAAAGATTCAAATAATTGTCACATAATTAAGGACAACAACAGTACTTTCTTTTACAGCTTGGGTCTCTTAATGGGTTTGCATAAAAAAAATCCTGCAGGGTGAGTTCGACGATCGGGAGCTGTAGTGAGAGAGCATGCAGCTGGAGGGAGAGGATAACGGCCACAATGGAGGCGAGTAGAATGCGCTTCATACGGTGAGAGACGCTGCTCAGCAGTCTGTCTCAAATACACAAACTCATACGATGGTCCTGGTTATTGCTGGATTCAGTAACATGGCATTAAATGCTCTAAATACTAAATGCTCTTCCCTATTTATCTCCTTAGCAATTTTACGAATTTAACTGTTTTATCCTATCCACTTGTTTGTTTTAGTTCATTATATGTTTCGTCCCAGGGTAATTATACAAAATTTAAAATAGGTTGTTACAAAATGAATGAACCTGGGTAAACACTACATGTTTGGTTGATCCTAAGTGTTCTAATAGTAATAAATTAAATCCAGTATATAAGAAATTAATACTAAACTAATTTCTGTTGCTTGTATTTTGTCTGTAAATAAAGTGAAACATCTTTCTTATTTTTGGTAGCAGAACTCAAAGTTCATGAATGTCACAATATTTAAGACTTGCTGACAAATACCTCCTTTGGACTTGCATGGCGACCAGCACCGAAAGCATGTACATCATAAATATTTGAGTCATTTCATGGAGTCACATGATTCCCACAGATGAACTAGTAGTATGAAGTATGGTGACCTTACCAGTCCATCGAGTATGTGGTTTAACTGTGGCCTCTTGTCCTGCAGGTGTGATGAGGCTCACACCGGTAAACCAGGGACCCAAAAACATATGTAGGAATGACATACAATCCTGAGCAGGATTTGTGGTTAGAAGATGATAATCTCTTAAAACTATTATGCTTAATATGTCAATATACATATTTAAAAGTAAGAGTTTGGCCCTAGGTTTAGGTGTCTGACTAACCCTCAGAGTACTGCAAATCAGTCCATCCATCCATCAAGCTCCCATAGCAGCTTATTGAGTGTGTGTGTGTGTGTGTGTGTGTGTGTGTGTGTGTGTGGGGGGGGGGGGGTTCTCCAGGTTCTCAGGTACCCCACCACCACAATCCAAAGCATGCTGAGTTATTTCCCGCCTTGCACCCGTAGCTACTGGGATAGGCTCTGGATTCCCATAACCCTTCACAGGAAAAACAGGCGTGGGTGACCAGTACTTCTGCAATATCAGTGTGACTGCTTGTCATGTTATGGCTGCATAATTGCGATCCATATGAAAGGACTGTCTTCACCTGATCCACTGCTTTATCAGGTCACTCAGACTTTTCTTTTCTTATTAATAGCAACATGCCACTAATGAGGGGCTCAGCTGATGGCTCTGAACACCACACCCTGTTTAGCCTTGCGGATTCTTTGGTCCCCATTACCTGGTTGCCATGGCAATCATCAGCGGGACAATGAGAACTGATAGGCCTTTCCAGGCTCTTTGACTAAGAAATAGGGCATCTGAAATCATTTATTTACTGTCTGGCCCAAATACACTCCTGAATGTTTTGTGCAAATGTATTTTATGGAAATGGGGGCATAACTATGGGAGATTTTGAGGGGACATGTGACCATATCCATGACTTGGTCTCTGCTTGTTTGGGCATGTTTTGGAGTAGTTAAGTATGTAGCTCAAGTGGTAAAATTATATTACTATCTTTACTACTTCTACTTCTACTATTACTACTCCTTTACTACGTGGTAATCTGTCCATCTGCTTATACAAAATGTTTACTTAAGGTTATGATCCTTCTATGAAAAGTCCGGTTGACATATTGTTAATCCTGAATGAGACACAGGGTCTAACAGACTGTAGGTCACCAGAAACTGTTGGAGTATAAAGACCGGCGAATCCCTTTGGACAGTAACACTGCATTCTATGCATACGGCATTTGTACCTAGACATATACTACAGAGGCTCGGCATAGTTTCGCTTACACCTAGTCGGATCCTCGACAGCCATATTGATTGTAATGTGCCATTCGCCTCTCTTGTATGTTGGTTTGGACAAAATCATCTGGAAAATAAAATTTATGTAAATGTACGGTAAATGTATTGGTGCAGATCGAGTGTGTGCCCTGTGAGGGACTTGATATCATGCCCAGGATCATCCGCTTCCCCATATCTCCTGGTCAGGTTTACATCAAGTTTTCCCATGACCCGCAAATCAATGAGCAGTTATGGCTGATGGACCGATGGATGGGCTGTAAAGTATGACATCATGTCTTATTATAATGAGTGTGAAAATCATTTATAGATGTTTTTTTTTTTGTCTTTTACTGCAGAGGTTAAATACACCTCACGGGGCATGTTGGCGATTGATGGAGATGAGGAACGGCCTTCATCATGCTCTTAAAGTGAGAAGCTATTTTTAAAAACTGATTGCGGTTTTCATTCATTTCCTAGTTTATCTTAAAAAGCATCCGGCAGCATGTGTTAAGAGCACGAAGTTCCAGCTTTAAAGGAGATGGATGGACCCAGTTTTTTGCCCTTGATAAATATGATTAACCGTTTTCTGTAAAATATTTGGCATCAATCAGTCAAGCACAATGTAACCCAGAAGTTGTGTGCTTGAATGGTGTGCTTTATCAGATGGTCATTAAACAACCAGTAAGATTCTTTAATGTATCATTACAGAGTAGGGGGGGGTGTGGTGGTATCTACCATGGTGGGCCATATATGGTGCTGTGAATGGCTACTGTTTGAGGTGTGTGAGATACAATAGGGCACCGGGGGGTGCTGAGGTCACAATGAAGCAGGGTCATTACCAAGTTAATGAGGGATTACTCTCCGCTTGGGAAGTGCTCACGCCTGCTCACTGCCAGTGGGCCTTGCGTATTGGGGCTGTCTGGCACAAGCCAATAGCCCCTTGCATTTAACAAGAGAGAGAAGAGGAGAGCACACAGTCCAGTATCGCAGAACTGCGCCAGAGTGCCGTGCAGTGGATGGACCGCAATGGAAAAAGGCAAGAAAACATCTGGAAGTATTAATAGATTTCCTGGTTTGGCAAGTCAACAAAACACATAAAACAATATAGATTTCACTGGTGTCACTGCCATTTAACATACACACCTCTCTGCCCCCATGAAACCGTTTGCATGTACTGGTATAGCAGCTGGATTTGACTATTTGGGTGAAAGTCTAGTCCCATAATTTCTATACTTTCTATTTCCCAAATATCTACATGTAGGGTCCCCAGATCATGACCATGTTTGTGGTGACTTGCTGATACTCTTGCTGACACTCTGCCTTCTTCCTGTTCCACGTTTAGCCCCATTAAAAAGCCTTTCAGTTGCTGAATGCAGAGTTACCCGTGGAGGGTGTGGGTCTCCTCACTCGAGGAGGGGACTCGATGGCCCCCGCCCCCCCGTCGCGCAGGTGGCCGAGCCGCCAACCCCCACGCCCCGTTTAATGGAGGTGACACGTACAGATCTGACCTTTAACACGTCGGCCTGTATTTGCTGTTCCCGGCGACACCTTTGGCTGTCATTGAAACTGAACAGCAAAACATACACGATGGTTAGCATCAAGGGTTGGGGGGTGTGTGGGGGGGGGACAGGATAACGAGGTATGACCGCCTTTTTTTCTCCTAAGGAATTGATTCCTCACTTCTTCTCTTATCTAGTAAGACCAGTGTTAGGTCCAGTGTGTGTGTATATATTGTCTGTATGTATATATATATATATATGTATGTGTGTGTGTATATATATATATATTCTCAGAGGAACAATATGCCACACGCACAGACAATCTATGCCCTTCGAGTATAAACTATGTCTCGATCTTCCAACTACTTAGGACAGGATTATTTAAAGACATAACTACCAAAGATTTGTAATACCTAGAACATGGAGATAGATGTGGAACGCCACTGAACATTTCTGTCCACATATTGGAACAATATTCAAATATTTCAGAAGTATTACATAAAACAGATATGCCCTTTTTACAATGAAAACAATGCTGACTCAGAACTTATACTCTTATAATTCAATTAAGGCATATGAAGGACCATATTCTGTTAGGGTTGCAGATAATAAATAGTTCCTAAGAATACTCCCACCAAAAAGTAGATCTGAAGACAATGGAATCACTGTAAAACAAGGCAAAAATAAGGTAGTTCAAATGTTGATGTGTGATACCATATAAACAACTGTTTAAAAAAGCTAGATTACCACAGCGTGGTGTATTATGTTTGAGTAGCATAGACATCATAATAACAGTGTTCTGTACACTTTTATATATAGAGAGAATTGGCACCTCTTCTTCCAAGCCACGTGTTTAATATGTGAATGATATACAGTTACATTCGTCATAAAAAGACAAATTGACAATGATTAACTAAAATGAATCTATAGCATATCTAAAGTATGTGTTTTCCATGTTTGAAATTGACCTTGCATGCTGCTATAAATTTATAAGACAACACTTTCATTGTCTGATGAGGTGTCATCAAGTGATCTGGGGATCCCTGGGAGCCGTACCCTTAGTAAATGACTTCAGAGCGAATTAGTTAAATAACCTCCAAAGGGGATAATCTAGAAGGTCCAGCATGGCTTTGTACCAGAGAAAGTGGACAATATGGCACAGTGAGCCCCCGGGGCACATGGAGGTGGCCAGTAAAGAATCAAAGGTGGTCTCCACGGCAACAGCCCAAACAAAGCCAAAAAATTCTAAAGGTACAACGCCAGACACAGTAAGGGAGGGGGATCCTACCCCCAGCTTACATCTGCGCCAGTCTTTTAGTGCCCATTAAACAGACCTGTCTTGGTATGCAGAGACAGACAAGGATTTGTGTGCTATGCTCCGTTGTCCTTTGGCGTTTACCGCCGTCTCTGGGCTGTAGCGACACCTACTGGTAGCAAATGCGAGATGTTGAAATCCCGCAAATTTAGTCCCTTTAATATCTATCAAATAAAATAGTGTAATTATTAAATACAAATTAATATATGTGACAATCTGTTTAAAAGGCATTTCGCAGCTCTATGTGGAGTGGCAATAAAGATTTTTCTTATAGGACTATATAACATCTAAAGGCAGTTGTTAATCTCACCATCCCTATGAACTAAATCAGTTTGATCTTTAAAGGTTATTAATCTAGATCATCCAAATATATAACTCTTCAATGGTTTAGGCATATTATATGACTGTAATGGTACTGTGTGGGGGGGGAGTGGGTTCCAAGGGCCCCTGACTGTCAGAGAGGCATTTTTCATTATTATTATTATTTTTGGTGGGGGCGGGACCTGTAGTGACATCCTTGGTGGGGGCAAAATCTGTAGTGACTCCCTTGATGCAGTGGGTTGCCTTAACATCACAGGTTTAGTGCTAGGAGGTCCAAAGGCCACCACTGCTCTCAGTGTATTGTATGCTCCCATTGGGCCAGGCAAATCATACCTCTGTAAGTTTTGGTATGTGACATGTGCAATGCAATGATCTAGCAGGCCGAGCTTCTGGGCACATTTCCAGGAGCGCTGTGACTCTCTGCTTGGCTGGCAGCTGGAGGGTATCTTCACCTATTCCATTGTCTTTATTCCTAACGTAGTAAATTGCCATCCAGGGGGACAAAACAGCAGACAAACTAAGAATAATGTATTCAGATTATGTTTTTTGCAAATCACAAAAGTGTAATTCCTTATTTAAGCAGGGAAATAAAGAATCCAACAACAATTAAGATTTTACTGTGCAGTGTCTAACTAGTTTGGCAGTCAAAGTGGAATGAAACGTAAACCTGGTTTCTGTAAACCATATAAATGTTTTTTAGGGACATTGCGCTGTTTTTCTATGAACTCCTTTTTCTATTTCTTTCTGTCTATATCAGTATTAGATCATGCTTTAGCAACTGGGTCAGCATTAAATACCAGTTTGAGTAACGAAATCTATCACAAAAAAGGGATCCCAAAACCTAACCATATGAGGTTTCACTGCACGTTATATGTGGTTCGCTATTCTCAACCTAAAGGAGTAATTACTTTAACCAAAGGTAATAATTCCATTTATTAATGACTTTAATTGAGTTTACTTCAGTCTCTTCAAACCAAGATCCTTGATGAAATTATGTGTAATATAGTAATAGGACATTTAGCTTGTTTGAAATTATGTCAAGTCCATCCATTGATTAAAACAGATTAGAACTACAACAAAATACCCAAAGTACACTATGCATCGATGAAGCCTCATCGCGCATGCGTACAATTTCATTTTTCCGTCAAATACCAACGTCATTGGGTCAAAGGGTGAGCTCAGCAATAATGGCTGCCCCCATGAATGACATGTTTTCGTTCTGCGTTGAGCCTAGCAGAGTTTGCGGTTACGTGGAGGTTCGGCCAGTGGACAAAATTAAGGTGAGGGACAAGTAAGCACATATGTCTGAGGAGATCTGAAGGGCATAATAATTCAGTAAAGTAACATTTGGTCCGGGTGGTGAGCTGTCTGTCCGAGCATGCTGTCGCTGTGACATGATCTGCGTGGATTTGCTAAACTGTGGATTTATTCGGTGACTTCTCGACTAAGATAACTTTAGCTGCAAAGTGTGATAAATACCGCAGCTACAATAATATAAAAGAAGGCATGTTGATGATGGATTGATTATATATTTTCTAAGAAATGAGTACTCATTTAGCTCAGGTAAATAAATATTGTAGGCGGTAGCTATCCAAATACACAATCACCCAAAAGCTGTACGAAGATTATTCAAAAGCAGGTTATTAAAGTGTTTGGATAATCATTCAGAGGTATAGCAAGCTAAAGAACAGAATTACAACAGGAGTTTTCAAAGTATAAATTTAAACTGTTCATGTAACATGTCGCAGCTTTAATCGTTCAGAAGAGCCATCTGAAGTGTTTATTCTGATCAGCAAGTCAGAGATTTGGCATTATTGCAGTAGATTAAAAAGGCAGTGATACTATCTCTATACAAAGAACCATCCGAAAGTGACGTGTAAATGACCCTGCAGAAAGCGAATCAGAAATTTAGACGAATTGGAATTTGCTCTGGAAAAACAGGAAATGAGTTCAGGACTCAATCTCATTTGGCTAATTGATGTTTTTTGGGTTTCTTAAGTAATGTTTTGTTTTGATGCGTTATTTACAGTAAGGACACATGAATATGAGCGGAATGGTGGCTCTTTGTGTGGTTTGTTGCGTCACAATTCCTGTCACACTTTCCAGAAACACACTTAGGTGAATTGGTGACTAAAAAATGTTCTGTAGTTTATGGATGCTTACCGTAAGTTGGTATCCCATCCATAGTGTACCCTGGTCTTGTGCTCCGTGTCGCCTGGGATGCTTCCAGACCACCGTTGTGACATCATCCAGGATCAGCAGTTGGATGATGGATAGATGGTATTTGAATGCGATACTCCAGAAGGACTGAAATAATTTATTGTTGTCATCCAGGGAAAAGGTCTATTTGCCAAAAAGAGCATCCGCAAAGGAGAAACCATCTTTGTAGAGCGCCCCCTGGTGTGCGCACAATTTCTCTGGAATGCCCAGTACAATTACCGAGGTGAGTGGGTGGTGGAGGCTCACACGTGGATTTCTGAAATCCATAATCTCAGAAATATTGGGTTCTTGTAAATAGAATCTTATTGATTTAATTCTGTGGCTATTGCAGATTTCTTTCAGTGGGTTGGAAATATTCTTTAATGCTCTCAGTGTTCATTTTCACTGGCTTGTCTTTGGTAGCCTGTGAGTACTGCCTGAGGTCTCTGGAAACTGCTGAGGAGAATGCCAGGCGTCTGAGTGGCATCGCCAGCCTCCTGCTGCCCCACCCAGAGCAGTGCCTGGTGCAGCCTGATCGCCACCTGCCGTGTCCTCAATGCCAGGTGCGTTTGGGGCCTACACACTCCACGCAACGCTCTGTTGGGGGCCTGCATACGCTCCTGCCCAGCGCGCTTCCAGCGACACGCTATCGGGGGCCTGCATGTGGTCCCGCAAGGCGCACTTCCAGCGACACGCTATCGGGGGCCTGCATACGGTCCCGCAAGGCGCGCTTCCAGCGACATGCTATCGGGGGCCTGCATGCGCTCCTGCCCAGTGCGCTTCCAGCGACACGTTATCGGGGGCCTGCTGGCGCTCCTGCCCAGCGCGCTTCCAGCGACATGCTGTCGGGGGCCTGCATGCGCTCCTGCCCAGCGCGCTTCCAGCGACATGCTATCGGGGGCCTGCATACGGTCCCGCAAGGCGCGCTTCCAGCGACATGCTATCGGGGGCCTGCATGCGGTCCCGCAAGGCGCGCTTCCAGCGACATGCTGTCGGGGGCCTGCATGCGGTCCCGCAAGGCGCGCTTCCCTGCTGTGCATGCGCTTTTGGTGATGCTCTTTCAGGTCCCTTTTGATAACAGCTGCATTTTTCACTGCACTTTACAGTGTTTTATTATTTCTTATTTTTGTACCTCAAGGTGTTTGAAAGTGGGTATTTTATTGCATCTTTCCGTATCTTTTCTGTTTTTTACTGCTCACTCTAAGAGTACTGTGTGTGTACTAATGGCAGTCGGTAATCTGTTGATAAATTTCATGCAAGAATACACATTTTTAAATAGAGCTTGTGATGGGTATGAGTGTCATATGTTTTAGCTATTCAGCAGCAGCAGATATTAAAGGCCAAATGCTCCAATTCAAGCTGTGCTTCATGTGCTCCTTGTTTAACGTGGCCCACTCCTCCCCCCCCCCCAAGGTGATGTACTGCAGCAGTGAGTGTCGGCAGGCTGCTTCGGAGCAGTATCACAAGGTTCTATGCACGGGCCCGTCCAGAGAAGACCCAGAGCACCCTCTGAACAAGCTGCAGGAGGCATGGAGGTGGGGCTCTGACCACTGAGCATTTCAGATGGTCCCCGAGTTGCGATGGTCCGACTTACGATTTTTCGGTCTTACCGTGTCTGTTCCAATACGCTAAAAATGATTTACTGGCAGACTTCGCCGGGAGCCGAGCACAGCAGCGTACGAGGTACGATAGTTTGGGACACTCTACGTATCGCCTGCTCTGTGTGATGCCCCACTTTTGCCAGACTCCCTGAATTAAATCGTAATCGTAAATTAGAGCGCGTATTTTTTTCTGTGTATTACGTGTACTATACTGTATTAAATGGATTTTCGCCTTATGATATTTTTCATCTCGCGTTAATTTTGTCAGAATGTAACCCCATTGTAACCCGGGGAGAGGCTGTATAATAGTAACTTCCTCACAAGCTTTCTGTTCTCTCCTAGTAATACTGCACATGATTCATTCCGTTTTTCTAAAGCTTTTATATTGTATGTATTAATTGGTTTTGAATTATTGCTTCTTGGGGGTCATTGGTGACCCAAGACTCACAATCCGAGATCCAAGACCCTCACTTGAACTACATGCATTGGGGTGGGAGAGGAGCCCCAACAGAATCCACCCTCACCCAGCATCAGTGCTGGAGTTGGGCTCTTTTAATTACTGGCTCTCCCATTCTGTGCCTCCTATATGTAAGAGGTCTGTATCAGATATTCAGAGGTAAATATGAATGGCTTCTAGGTTGATTATTGTTGGTCTGTATCTCTCTCTTTTAATAGCATACATTTTTTTATGCTTGATTGGCTTGTGGCAGATGTTCGTACCTTTTAGACCAGGGCTCTTCAACTCGCGGTCCTCGAGGTCCGAGCCCTGCTGGTTTTCCAGCCTTCCTTCACCTGTCAGTCAGGTGTGAAGCCTCTGACCAATCAGAATCAGTAATTATTAAAACAACTACCTGGGAGAACTGAAAACACGGCCTGGATTTGGAATCGGGGACCAGAGTTGAAGAACCCTGTTTTAGACGTTTGTGTACCAGAGTAGCTTCGCACGGGGGCCCCCATGCGTGTGACTGTGCCCCCCCCCTGCCCTATAGGAGCATCCATTACCCCCCAGAGACCTGCAGCATCATGCTGATGGCCAGAATGGTGGCCTCTGTGAAGCAGGTGCAGTATCCCGTCGCCGCCACTCTGCCTACCGTCCGTCGTTGTTTTTGACACGTTCCCTCGTTCCCTTTCATGCTGTACTCCGCTCCCTCCTCCACAGTTCTTCCGCTATCATAGATGTCATAACCCATTTGGTAAATTGTTCATCCGGTTGCAACTAGAATTTGTTCGGTCTTATCTTCAGACCTGTTGTTCTCGCGTCGTCTTTTCTGCTATCGCTTACGGGCGCCTCCCTTCTCGCTCGCTCGCTCGCAGGCGCGGGATAAAGCCCATTGGCTCGGTCTCTTCACGCAGTTCTGCAGTCGCACTGCGAACGAAGAGGAGGAAATAGCCCACAAGCTGCTGGGGGAGAAGTTTCAGGTGAGCGCCCCCTGCTGCCTGAGAGCGGAGTTGCAAGTCCCCATATTTCAATTCACTGCCCAGTTACTGGGCTAGCTTGGCCACTGGTAACAAAGTAATGATCAGATATGTTTGCCTTAACATTAGTCATTAAAATATAGCGGCTGTGGTTTCTGTCATCGGTCTCGGTGTGAGGACTGTTGGTACCTTGTTGCTGTGGTCCTGTTCACCCCAGACATATTTAGCAATGCTCTCTCTGGTCCACCAGGGGCAGTTAGTGCTGCTGCGGACCCTCTTCGCTGCAGCCTTGTATGACGACAACCTCAGCCGGGTGAGTGTCTGCATCTGTCTGTCAGCCGCGTTGTTCCAGAAGTGAGGTGTTGATTGATTACGCCAGGAAGCTCCTTGTTTGCTTGGATGCACTAGTAATTTGGCAGAAAGAATGTCTAGAATGACCTTCTGGATGTGTAGCAGTTGATAAACTCTAGATGCAATTTCAAACCTTTTGTTGTTTTTGACTTGCTCTCTCACATTCAGTATAGAGACCCATTTTTTTCAGGAAACCATTTTAATTCTTTTTTTTCCACAGTGGTTTACTCCTGAGGGCTTCCGGTCCCTCTTTTCCCTTGTCGGGACCAACGGACAAGGCATCGGCACCAGGTTCGAGCCAGCAGGCCTGCCACCTTACTGCTGCCCCCTGTAATTCTGTGCCGTGTGTTGCAGCCCTGCCCTGCACCTTCTCACCTGAGTCTCCGTCTGTTCCAGCTCCCTCAGTCAGTGGGTCCATGGCTGTGACGCACAGGAACTACCTGCCCAACAGAGGGAGCAGTTGGACGCCTTCATCGACCAGTTGTACAAGGACATTGAGAAAGGTCGCTGTGTACAGCATCACGTTTGGCATGTCTGAGCACAGATGCAAACACGGCCTTTTAGTCACATATACGTGACCAGATGGAGACGCATTCAAACTCAAACTAGAAGGCGTGTAGACACATTAGACCGAAGCCTGGTTCTCAGCCCCCCCCCCCGACAGTCCATATTTTTGCTCCTGTTCAACACTTACTGTGAGCTGGAAGGGGAAAAAAACATGGACTATCTGGGAGGGAGTAAAAACGTGGACTGGCTCAGGCTCCCTTAGGACTGGGTTGAGAAACACTGCATTTATGGAAGCCAGACACCCGGTTTAGGCTTACAGTGTGATGTCCTTAATGATGCTGAAAGATGGAGCCTCACCACTAGGTGGTGCTATAAGCCAGTAGCTCCAGGTCGTCCTGCTTCTCCATGTAGTGCCAGCGGTGCAGTGTGTCGTGGTCGTGGCAGATTGACGGTGGAGATGGTGACCACCTTTACCTTCACAGAAACTGGAGACTTCCTGAACTGCGAGGGATCTGGTCTCTACCTGCTTCAGAGCTCATGTGAGTGCCATGACATGCATGGAGCATCAGCCTATCCGTCTTAATTAAACGGCCTTTGTGTTACAGTGTTTGATTATGAAAAATTTGGATGTCAATCGCACGTCTTCCAGAGCTCAGAGAGAGCTCCCCCTTCTAACCCCCTTGAGATATAGTGCCTTTTCTGCCTTGTGGATAGCAAAAAAAAGATGATTCACAGCATTTTCTTGTAAGCTATTTTTTTTTTTTTTACCAGTACAACTACATGGCCCCATTACAGCTTGTTGGGAAACTCCAAGTACTTTTCCATGGGAGGTGCGGCGTTCATCTGATAAAACAAAGGAGCCAATCCCTGAAAAGTCCTCCAAAATACTTTACACCATTTAGGGCATTTCATAGGTATAAAAAAAATGGAAATTTGTTGATTTTTAGAATGGAATGACCTTATTGTGGTTTTTCTGTGTTCAGTTTCAGTATGATCAGTAAACTTAAGTGTCAACCTTTGACATGTCCACTATATTCATTCATTCATTCAATCGTTCATTCATTTTAGTCAAATCCAGTTGCCTGGCTACCTCTAGGGTAGGGGCGGGCGATCTTATCCGCAAAGGGCCGGTGTGTTTTTGGGATAACCTGTAGGTCGAACCCAAGTATGAGGACTCTTTAGTCAGTCAGTCCTCTAATTAGTGACCTAATTAAGGAGTTGCACAGAGAACCTGCATACACACTGGCCCTTTGCGGATTAGATTGCCCACCCCTGCTCTAGGGTATAATGTTCAAGTCCCTGAGGAGAGAATGTGAGCTTTAACGCAGCAGTGTTGAGTACTGGGGCACTGCATTATTCTAAATGTCTGGGTTGCACAAATTGCATCATCTTCATTCGGAAGTTCTGTCCCCTCTTGTCTAGGTAACCACAGTTGCCTGCCCAACGCTGAGGCCTCTTTTCCTGAGAACAACTTCTTTCTTCATCTCACAGCTCTCTGTGACATCAGACCTGGTGAGGTGAGGACTGGGGACTTATGGGATTATGAAACACCAGGGAGAGATTCTACTGCCTTGGAGCTGATGTTCTTTAAGGATCAAGTGACTCAGTGGGTGTGTGACTGAGATGGTGAAGTGGACTTTGTTTCTGGACATTCACTTTGACTTCTCAAGACGCACATCTGTTTCCTTGCCCTCAAATCATATAGGAAAAAATGAATCTATAACCAAAAAACTAGTGTAGAAGAAGGCCAGTTCTGGTTGGTAGTAGTTGTAATTGACGACAAAGTTTTTCAAGCTGTAGTCTCTTAAGTGTTATTGCTGATAAATCGGTGCATTGAAGGTTGATCTGGCCCAGGATGGGATGTTCATGGATCCTTCCATATGTCTCCTCATTTCAGGAGATCTGCATTAGCTACCTGGACTGCTGTCAGCGAGAGAGGAGCCGGCACAGCCGTCTGAAGATCCTGAGGTGAGGCTCGTGGCTGTCGGCATCACCCCATATCCGCGAGGTTTACGGCTGGTTTCTTTAGCGCCCATTCAGCTAGATTTCCTGTCGCCACGGTCCCCATATTTTGCGTGGGTCCTCCATATGGCCTTTGTGGCCCATATTAAAAAAGTGTCCAGCCATAGCTACATGTCTGAGGAGGAAAAAGTCTCGTTCTGCTGGTGTCAAGCTAGGGGCCAGGATACCATAATCTATTCTTCCAAACGGTGCTGGAGATTGAGGGCAAAGGGCAAAAATGCCTCCTGAAATCTCAGAATGTCCGTAACTACCGTGATTGAGGGGCAAGAATTGCTCCCAAAATTGATTTAAAAAAAAAAAAAAAAAATTAACAGTTTAGGCCAATATGCTAATCCTACATTTTTTTTTTAATAATTAATTTTGATTTTCTTCTCTAAGACACACTCATACAGAGCTGCCGTTCACACTACATACGTACATAATCTTATGTAACGTGTAACTGTAACTACATGCTAATATGTAAGACTGTTCCAATACCAGGCAGAGGCCAGTTGTATTTTTTAATAAAGGCATTCATCCAAAATCAAGCGGGCCCCTGCTGGGGGCGTGACTATGGATCACCCGCCTACCCATGGTTTCCTCACCCCCCATCAGCAGCTTTCACAGCTGCCTGTGGCTGGGCAATATATCATATTATCACAGTATATCATGGCAATTACATAATGAGATATAGGATGATAGTGTTTGTATCTGTATACCTTTTATTACATTATATTGAAGTGAGAGCTTTGGTCATGACGTCGCAACTCGGAACATTCACAACTAAAATCAGACTGTTCAGTGTCTCACGGGGTAGCTGATGTAAGTGACGAATAATTGGTACTTGATTCGTTTAGTTTTAAAACATCGCAGAACAGCTCACACGTTCAAAAATATCATTTTGTTTGCATTTACATTTGTTTGAACATAAGAACATAAGAACAATACAAACAAGAGGAGGCCATTCGGCCCATCAAGCTCACTTGGGGAGAACTTAACTAATAGTTGTTAAAATCTTATCTAGCTCTGATTTAAAGGAACCCAAGGATTCCGCTTGCACTACGTTATCAGGAAGACTAT
>JABFEA020000017.1:18816674-18829194 GCA_019775915.2 Cyphomyrus plagiostoma | reverse complement strand
TCGTGCCCGTTGCTTCCGGGATAGGCTCCGGACCCCCCGCGACCCAGTAGGATAAGCGGTTTGGAAAATGGATGGATCATATTGAAAATCTCTTGATCCATAAAATATAATCAACAAATCTTTAGTAAGCATGTTCAGCTTTAATTAGCATCCTGCAATTATGCACAATTTAAGAATCCATGTTTCTCCATATCCGTATGATATTCATTTGATAACAACCGTTACTGCAAAACTGACACAGATACAGCAGAAAGGTTAGTCACATTTTTTTTTTTTTTATAACATTATATATTTATGTGTTCTATAATATACAGGCTGAGCAGAAGTGAGGCCCCTGGTTGCCCCTGGGCCTTTAGCAGTTGCTTAATTCACTTATGTCTTGTGGCATCCCAGTCTGTATATTCAATTACTAATCAAACTATGTATGATCTGATCAGTGAAACTCAGCCTACTTGATGTGTGTTGCTGAACCTTCCCGGAATTTAATAAATAAAACTTTTCAGGGCTGAGTTTTAACGTAAGATACATACCAGAGGGAAATACAACACACAGTGCAACACTACACATAGGGTAAATTGAATATTAAGAAGAAAAATGAACAAATGAAAATGATGTTCTATTAAAAAGGGGGAAACTAAACTTGCATTTTATCATATTGCTACATCGTGCAAATATATACAAGATAATTTAATATAATTTAAAGCATTAACCTTATACAGTAGCTAACTTACAAAAATACAACATCAAAAGACACATTCCTAGATGTGAGTGGCCAATACTAACAGTGTGTTCTGCTCAAAGGCTACATGCAAACATACGTTTCGTGAATCTAAGCCAAAATGCACCTCCGTAATATAATTCACATAATTATCTATATACGCACCCACTGCTCAAAGAAATTAAAGGAACACTCTTTAGTCAGAGTATAGCATCAAGTCAGTTAAATTTCTGTCATACTGATCTGGTCAGTTAAGTAGCAGAGGGGGTTGTTAATCTATTTCAGCTGCTTTGGTGTTAATGAAATTATCAACAGGTACATTAGAGGGGCACCAATGAGACAACCCCCAAAACAGGAATGGTTTAACAGGTAATGGTTTAATGGTTTCCGCAAAATGGAATAGCCTGCTGCATCATTTTTTCACTTTGATTTTCAGCGTGTCTTTGAATTCAGCCCTCCGTAGGATCATAATTTTCATTTGCATCCAACAATGTGGCATCCTTTTTAATAATAATAATAATAATAATAATAATCATAACTGATACTTTATTGTCCCCGTAGGGAAATAGTTTTTCCCCTCAACTTGATCTTTGTAGAGTAAGCTGTCTGCGAAGGGCAGCCTCCCGTAGCAGCGGCCAGGGAGCTGTGGGTTAAGGGCCTGGCTCAAGGCAGGAACATGGTCCTCCTTGATGCCCTGCTGGAAGGTAACTGAGTCACAGGGGGCGTGGCCTCCTCGCTGCTGCCGGCAGCCTGATCCTGCTCTTCATTGCAGGTGTTCAGCTGCTGATCACTCTTGGGGGAATATTATGACATCATAACTCACTAACATGAATACGCGCAGTGCATCTGACCAAGATTGGACGCCTTACTGCCAGCAGTGACGAAGCTTAGCCTAGACTAACACGTACTGCAATGGCAGTGGTGGATCGGAGAGATCCTGGGCTCACCCATTCACCGTTCATGGTGAGCCCTATGGTACGATAAAACGATAGTGTCTGATAGATATCTGTGTGTATGGTTAGATCAATTGGAGGATCGTGTCGTTTAAAAACTGATTTAAAATATGTAATTGAGTCTGATGTGTGATTTTGCAGCCTAGTGAATGCTGGACTAGCCCATATGATTTTTGCTGGCCTACCAACACTATGATTTCCGGCTCTGCTATTGCCAAGCCCAAATAGTGCCTGTAAACCTAACATTAGTGCATTATCAACGAGGTTTTGTAACAGCTGAGGCCAAATTAATATCAAAGTCCTGATGTTTTGAATGAGTTTAAATTATGAAAATTTGACTGATGATATTAAACTATAATAGGCTATTTCTGTTGGTTTAATTCCTGAGTAGGCCTATTTATTTCAAAACAATATTATTTAAATTGAAATGCTGTATCACAGGCTGGAGCAGTAATGTAGTATGCTGCTGTATTTTTGGATTCCTGTCATATTTTGAATTCTTGATAACAAAATTATCTATGGAGGTTGGGGGATGATCCTCCATGACAAAAACGAGAATATTGTTGCTTTTGAAAATCCTGTATCCTGGGGTTACCCAATTCTGGTCCAGTGTGCAGTACAGTTTGCAGATTTCCCTGCTGAACCACAAACGGTGTTGCAGACTGACAGTCCCGGACCAGAACCGGGGAACCCTGCCATGAACCTTTGTATAATATCTGGATGGTATGAAAAATAATATTTTATGGTTTCCTTTTAGTATCGATATCGGGGTACCACAGCTGGTATTAGTGTCCGATTTTGTATAGTAATGTGTGACATAGGGGACACTTTTACCCAATTAACCCAATAACTTCACGCTCCATGGATATAAGCCATCTCTGAGCACTGTGGCTTCCGTCGTGTGTGACATAGGCATTTGTAGCTATATTTATTAATCCGAGGTCAAGTAGGCACAAATGTCACTGTATTACTTTGCATTTTGGACTTGTGAGCCACCTGGCATAGGAAGTGTTCTTTTTTTTTTTAAAAGAAAAATCTGGTGATTTGACATGTGAGTTGCAGAGCAACCAACTCCCAACATACATTTGTACATTTACAACTTTTCATATGTGCATTAAATTCTGGTTCTTTGACCTCAATTCAAGTGTAAATGCAAGGGTGATACATACAATCTACATATAAGTCTGAAATATCATTAGATTTATTAAATCATCAAAGCCTTAGATGACCAGGCGTTTATTTCACAAGTATTTCCCAATGTCTAAATTAACTTACAAAAGTAGTTTGAAATTATGTAAAATACAACGCAGCTAATAAGGAGAAATGCAGAATTATCAGTGTGCTATATGAGCCATTTTGAAATGCATTATTAAGTATAAACCCTCTGACAGGCTGGAATCCCATCTACTGTGTTTCCTGCCTTATGTCCAATGCATCCGGGAGCCAGACTGACTACATGCCTGTACTGGAGAAGAAGGCAGGAGATGCGTGCGACTTATGGATTATGATTACCTGTTTCCTAGCGAAATATTAATTTGGCATTTACTTTTATTAGAAGAAAACCCCGATTTATATGAAGGCATGCTGTACAACTGAGAAATGGGAAAACCGATCAGTTGGCCAGAGACAGCCATACACATTTTATGTGAAAGTCCCTACGTCCCACCAATTGATGATCAGTCTTATCCCTGCTGTCATGTGTGTGTGAAGGCGGGGGCGTGGCCTCAGACAAGCTGGAGACACATGACAAAGGCACATAAATTAACTGAGTGCTGCCTTTACTTAAACAATGATCTGGGCATCTGTTCAGTGCAGTGAAGTCAGTTTAAAGTTTAAAGGTAGAGGAGCTACTGCCCCCCACCCCCCACTCCACAACCAGTATCTGTTAGTAGTAGAATACAAAACAACATTGACCATTTAGCGGTATGTAACCCATGAGTTACATCACTGAGGGATGCATGAGAAGAGAATGTAGGGTTAGGGTCACGCTATACAACGCTGTACATAATGTCCCTCTGTGTTCTGCTGTGTTATGCTGGTAACTGTGCACTGTTTGGAAACTCAGCCAAACTGACTCCTCGATAGCTGTATGTGTTGTACGTTGCTTTGGACTAAAGCATTCGCTAAAGAAAATGTATGTAAATATACGTTCTAGGAAGTAAGGAGGAGCAGGGTCTCATTACGCTATTTCAGACGTATTCTGGGGGTCCGGACCTCAACAGTTACTGACCCACCACCCCAGCTGCAGAACAATCTTCCCTTTTTCCACTTTTAACCCCTATGCGACCGTGTAATTGTTAAAGATTGGGTTTGCTGGGTATAAGGTTAACAGCGAGTCAGGACCTGAACCTGTGGTCGTTGAGATGGATCTATGCTCTGGCTCCGTTAAGGAGTTGAATTCTTGTCCATTTAACTCTATGGGATTAATATTCCTGAAGAATATATCGGCAAATAAGGGGAAATGTAAGCAGCCTCATAAGTATGTACAATACCTGCTGGAATCTGCCATTACAAGGATCAAAAGGCAGGAATGCTTGATTCAAAGAGCCTTGAGTGCCAATGTGAAAGCTG
Source organism: Cyphomyrus plagiostoma (assembly GCA_019775915.2). Lineage (NCBI taxonomy): Eukaryota > Metazoa > Chordata > Actinopteri > Osteoglossiformes > Mormyridae > Cyphomyrus > Cyphomyrus plagiostoma. The sequence goes on along the minus strand of JABFEA020000017.1, from coordinate 18,824,952 downwards.
CGCTAATTGAAGTCAACATGAAACAATTACCTGTTATGCAAATAAGATGAACTGTGACGACTCCCAAAACAGTCACTTGACATTGTGTTTTCCTTTCTTTCGAGGAACACACAGAGGTCACCACTTAACTTTGCATAAAGTGCGATGCTGTGTTATATTATACATTGAACATAATTAGGTACTCCTTAGTCTTGATGTTTCTCTCTAGTTACAAAAAAATGCCATTTTGGAAGGGCCATAGTGTTTGTTGGAAAATCACTGCAAAAATGAAGACAAAGGAGCATTCTACTGATGTGAGAAACAAAGTCATTGAAATGCAAAGGCACGAAAAATATGCACGAAAAATATGCAAGAGTTTGAATGTCCCATTAAGTGCCGTTGAATCCAGCATCAGAAAATGGAAGGTTCATCACAGCACCAGACCCTTACCAGAAAACACGTCCCCCAAAACTAATCAGAGCAAGACATCGACTGGTGAGAGAAGACTACTAAAAATTCACCCGCCACTCTCAGAAGTCTGCAGTGTTCTTTGGCTGAGGGAAGGTGCATGGGTCCACAATATCAATAACGCTCCATAAAATAGGCGTCTATGGGAGGCGAGCGAGAAGCCATTCCTTAAGAATACCTACATAAGAGCATGTATGGCATTCGCTATAAAGTAAGAGAGAGACCCAGTTAAGATGTGGGAGTAGGTTTTATGGTCAGGTGACACTAAGAACTTTTTTGGCAGACTTCAACGAGGTATGTGTGGTATTAAACGAACACTGACCAGGCCTCCAGAAACACCATAACTACGGTGAAATACGATGGTGGTAGCATTATGGTGTGGGAATCTTGTCAGAGTTGAAGGGACAATGGATGGACACAAATACCACAGAATAATGCGGGAGAATTTAATCCAGTCTGGTATGAACCTACAGCTTGAGAGAAGATTCATCTTTCAACACGACAATGACCCTAAGTATAAGGTCAAAGTGACACTGGAATGGGCCAAAAACAGAAAGGTGACTGAGTCAAAGCCCTGATCTTAACTGTATTGAGAATCTGTGGCACTATTAGAAAGCTGCTGCCCAGAGGTGCAGTCCCACCAACCTAGAGGACCTCTGTAAATTCTTCAAATTTGCAGAACTGGTACATATTTGCCCCAAAAGAATTAAGGCTGTTATTGCAGCGAAAGGGCTGTCAACAAAGTGTTAATATGTCGGGGTGGAATACTTATGCAAACACCAAATTCTGAATTTCAGTTAAATATCTACAGAAAATCTTTTTTTTTTACTTTGAAAATGTACAGTTACATCATATGAGTTCACAATAAAATACTGAATGGACAAATATGTGTACAAATATTTTGTCGTGCAGAATATTATGACTTTCAAGGAGTTTGGCAAGTCACTGTAAATATGGGGTATGGGATTAATGCTTCAGCCACTTACCTACATTTATACATAAGGAGTAGGCAAAGGACACCAGCAAATAGAGTGATCTGTGCACCTCTTAAGAACACGGATCTCTTTTAATAGGTGTGATACTTGAGGCCTGAAAGGAAGTGGTGGTGATATAGCCAGTATATGAAAGTATTATTTGCCTTGGTTCTGATAATCAGTTTGTGTCAATGTTTCAGGACATTGATCTATTTTTATGTAACATGCCTTAAGAATGTCGGGGAATTTTTCCTAGCATTAAAAGTGCATTCCACCTCTTATGTTCCTCTGCAAACTGCAAACTATAAGATGCCCTATTAAATGTGTATTTCAAGAAATACATTCATCATCTGTACAAATATAATGAAGATAGTCCTTAAGCATATTGCAACATTGTGATACCATTTTAAACCAAAGTTACAATGTTTCCTTTCTGTACTTCCTCTTCCTTCACAGGAATCCTTTACATTGTTTACCATTGCTTGCACTCTATTTGGAGTTTACACAAATATGCCTTCTGTTGTATACTTGCTTTGGTATTGTGTAATGACAATAAAGCTGAGTTGAATTTACCACAAGCTTACCAGTGATGTATCATAAATTTTACCAATATTTCTGTTTATAAATACATCACTCAATTCTGAGTTATTTTTTGGAACCTTTTTGTGTAGGGATGTGTTGAAATAATGTTGCAGTGTGGGTATTATCTCAGAATGCGTTTGCAACAAAAGTTTGAGTTCACAACTGGATTGTAATCATAGTGGCGATATGAGGTGAATGTTTGGGTGGGGACTCAACAGGGGACCTGAGGAATATGACTGATATGAATTTGTACGTGGTGGGGTCCACTATGGTTGGAGCAGGACATTACAAGATAGCAGACTATGATACATTTACAACAATTAACATTTGTGAGTGTACCTGCTAATGGCTTTGTTTGGAATCTCAATGGTCTCTATAGACCTGCAGGATGGTGCAGTCTTGCTTGAGAAACAGCAGTAAGCTAATCAAGGGAGGAGACGCTGGGGTTATCCCTCCTGCTGGGAGGCCCTGACCTGCCGCTACGTTTGGGGGTTGGGTCTGTGTTCTGGCATGCTTTCCAGGAGACATGGAAATGGGCTGATATTGGAATGCTAGCGGCAAACAGTGTTCCCATTTTTCTCGCTTGGTTCCCAAGGTGTCTGGCCTTCAGAGATGGAAAGCAGACAGATTGTCAGAGTCGAAGAAGACCAAGTAGAAATCATCAGATTAAAATATCAGCTAGACTCCCAGCCAGACTGGTTGAGTCACATGGCTGAAATACTGACAGCTGTGCCAGTTACTGGGAGTACAGTTTACGTTTAACTTAAAGCCTTTCTTCTGTAATGCACAGAAGATTTAATGATTCTAGCAGGGCTATTGGGTTGTTTTTTCCTTATATCTCCACAGTCCAGTAAATAAATATTCCATTTCTAACAACGAGAAAAACACATTTTGGCAGCTGATGACTGCAATCCACAAGATGTATGCTTGAAAGTGCATGAATAGTGTTTGAATGAATCTTTGTTCATTCTGCTTGAGGATTTATAAAAAACTCTGTTAGAAATGTTTATTGAGAAACATTAAGGGTAAGAATCTACTCCAACTTACCTTTTATGACTTCCATATCCAGGAATTTTAAATCACTGGAATAACCGGTACACTGTGCCATCATAATGAAATCTCATTCAGCATGATAAGAAGCCCCTTAGAAAGTCTAGCAAAATTGATTTGTTGTTACTTCTTGTTTCTGTGGCTTTCCTTCTGCAGTCAAAAACATTCAGTTAAATGACTTGGTATGTCTAAATTGCTCAGAGTATGTGATTGTGTTGGCTGTGTGATCAACTAGAATCCCATTTGGAGTGATCTGTGCATCCTGAGATAAACTTCGGGCCCTATGGTACTGTTCTGGATACGGAGCAGAGAAGATGGTTGGATACACGGAATAATCAATGGATGTTAAATATGTCAGCCAGCAACCCAACTAAATAAACTTCTGGATGACAATTTGAATTGCGACAGACATGATCACTAAAAGACCACAGAGGACACTACCATTGGCACCAAAGCAAAGAAACAACTCCAGTTTCTGACTGAAAAATATCATGTACGAAGGAAGACTAACACCCAAATACCCTACAGTGCTGCCGTGTCCCCAGGAGTCTGTAACTGGGGGCATAAGGATAAGAATTCTCTACAAAACAAGATATCTTCAGGGCAGGATCACAAAGATGGAGATCAGTACCCCTTGGAGTGATGATTTCCCATGGTCACGGCAGACAAGGCTGACTAATGTGCAGAGCCAATAACTGAGAAGATTGGCTGCCTAGCGGGAGGAGCCTACAAGTCACACGTGGAGGCGAAAGCCAATAGATTTCCACCTTCTTCAGCCGAGGATCTATGTACTTGGGGGTGTGAAGAATGCATCAGTTAACAGCAGCCATTATACTGAGCAAAGCTGACTCTAATGATAATAAAACAGGCTGATTCATCTTAACTATACCATGACCAAGGGAAGCAGATTAGGAGCTGGACAAATGAATTATTAAGTGCACCTGCGGAAAGTGTTCTAGACTCTGCAACATCATTAAACGTTTCAGGCCAGCCTCAGTAGGTTTTACACTGTAGTTAGAATCAGAATCTTTACTGTTATTGTACAAGTACAACAAAATTGGATGCAGTCGCTTTCAGTACAAAATGATTTTAAAAGGCAAATAAAAATTTTAATTAACAAGCTAAATCTCTAAATAGTGCAAAAATTATATATATATCTCCACAGTGCATTATGCGGCAACTGTGCCAGTTGCGAGAAGTTGCACTGTAGTCCATATTGCACATGCAGATGAGGTAATGTATATGTAGACAGACATACATTGCAGTGGAGGTGCACATTATGCAGAGGAACAAGAGTTGCACACTGAGAGATTGGATGGTCATTCATTTCAGTTCATTGTCTATAACAGTGATGGCCCTGGGACACGTGCTGTTTTTCACGAGCCTTGATTGCTGTGTGCCACCTGCCTGGGGACATCAGTTCAAACAGGTGGAGTGCTAGACATGAGGTGTCCTTCCGGGTGCTGCTGGCTTTTCTCTGTCAGCCGGAATTTAGGATTTAAGGCAGTGGATGACAGGATGCTGTGCTTTAAAATGCTGGGTGGCCATTTGAATGTGTGGGTTTTTGCACGCTATGTTATATGTAACACGTTTGTTTTTGGTTTTTTTTTTACCACTTAAGCCCTTTCATCTGTTTTTAATGACATGACAAACACATGTCTGCTAATGTGCTAAGGTTAAATTATGTATACAGTTAATGGATTACTCTTCTGGGATATTTTGCATTTACTGTATCCTTTTATAAAGATCCTGTAGAGCACCCAGTAAAACAATGTATACTCATGAATCCGTTTAGATGAAAATATATACTTCAGAGTTAAGGATACTAGGCAGTAACCTGGATGATTACTGCAGGCCTGCTTACTTGCAACAGATGACCTGAATCACTGAACTGACACTGTTAAGACATACCCTGCTAGCTAAGCAGATGGTAAGCGATCTTTAAAAAGACGGTCACTCACATCTAGGCTATCCTATTGTATTACTTTGCCCATTGTTTTAAAACATTCCCCTCGTTATTGCGGAATAATGCTTCCATGGCACAAAAAGAGCTTAGGCAGTGTTTAATCAGATTTCTAAAACGATCAAATTTTTAACGAATAAACTAAATATTTCCAAATCAATTCATAAAAAAATACAATTACTACTGGTTTATTTTCAAAGACAACATTTACAGGAAAAAAAAACGCCAATGAGACTCACTCTCGTAAAACACGTTCACGTCATAAACATAGATGTAACTTTAATCACACATTTTTAAACTTTTAACAGTACACAGGCAGAAAATACCCGACTCGATATAATAATGTATCCTTTATGTTTTTTCCTCGCTGGTTGGAAAACAGTCCCTTCCCGCTCTTTTCTAAGCAAAACACAAATAGTTTTCGTGGTAGGAATGCAGTCCCCGAATCAGCCGCAGGGTATCTGAAGCCCTGTGAGTGGGAGGAGGGTGCAGCCTAGCATTTCGTTAAATGTCACAATGGCTTTGTGCTCTTTTCTAAAACCCAAATAGTCTTCATAGTGCGCGAAGTAATGTTTGGTCTTTTACTTTCTACCCCCTTTTATGTCAGTGTACTAATTACAGTATAAAACGTAAAAGCAATGGGTTGTTTAACAGAAACATATAAAGGACTATTCAACATCTCAATATAAAATAAAGCTACATGATATGATTTGGAGCAAATACCCTTGTTAGACTGCACATTTTTTTCGCAGCTGCATAATAAGAAAAAGACAAAAACCGTTTGACTACCGCACCACATATATTACTTTAAACTACAACCTGAAAATTTTTAGCAAAACCTCAGTATGGATCTGTTATTTACTGGCTAGTATTATTCTTTTAGGTATACTTACTTGTCATTTACTTGAATTTTAAAACTCCCTCTCCTTTTTCAGTCTTTGTTGCGATTGTGATATGGGGGAGTTCAAAATTAAAACGTATACATATTATATTTGCAAGTTAAAATGTATCTAATAAAATATGCAGGTAACATTTTAAAATACGTATGTTGTGTATTTTTCACAGTTATAGTTATTTATTTACAATGCGTCATTTTATTAGTTCGATTAATCCACATATGTACACTAGTACAATTCCATATGGTACATTCCATTTTGACGCGCAGCGTCTCTTTCTACAGCTTGATTGGCTAAATTGTTTATGTGGGTGTTTCTTAAACTGTTCCGCGGGAAAAAAGGTGTTTCGCATTTACGGAATTCTAAATTCAAAAGATGTCATTGGTCAACATCCTAAAGCATCACTCTGACGAAAACATTTTCATTGGCTCACAGGCATTCCCGTTAGTAATATGAGAGCCCCTCCCATAGAAACGCTTTTGATTGGATAGAGATATAGCTAAAGCGCAATTTAACGCCATCGATTGGTTATACAGATTGCCGCTTACTTACTTTGTGTTTTTGAAGATAAATAGAAAACGGAGTGCTACATATATTTATATAGCAAGCTATATCGTCTAAGCCGGAAGAATATTAGGGATGATGGTGGCACGGGAGAGCTGTTTTGTTTGAGTTTGTTTCTTGTAGCCAGCATCATAGCATGCTGGCTAACATACTTAGACATTAATATATTACTCCTTGTAGTTTACTTTTCGGTCACGAATGGTGCCAGTTATCGTAGTTGTTTTTAAAGTCTGGAGCTCAATGTGATCAGCTAGCATTCGCTAACAGCTCCTGTTTGCTTCATCAACAAAGGCAGCTAATCGACCGGATACAGTTGCTCATTTTCCATCTATTCGGCGTCTTGGCTGAGTTCCGACATTTGTTTTTCGGTGAGCTGAAAATGGAGCTACAGCTGATCCACGGAGATGAGAGTCCTGTTACCAAAAACCCTGGTTGCAGCGGGAAAAATTGCAGAAGTGGACTGTCTTGTTCGCTCTTGCAAATAAAACCGAACACCTCCCGGGGCAGCGTGGATTCCTCTGCAGAGCATTTGACCGTACTTTCCCCTGTGACTGACTTGGCCCTCAATATGACGCATCTCGCCGTTCTTGGAAGGTATTCAGACATGGAGCCTCGCCTGGGACTAGTGCTGTGGATTAGTGTTATCTGTACTGTGTAGTCGCATTGCAAAGTAACGTGCAGGTTATAACTAGATTACCTGGTTGAAACAACCGATAATTGTGAAAACCTGCTTTTTAACTGTAGTTGGGAACATACCCTTCTTTTGCAGTCTACTTGACAGCACATTTGTACTATTACAGGGAAATCTCACAATCCTCTCAGCTGTGAATATTCTTTTATCAGTCTGATGGGTCTGAAAAACAATTTAATGTGTATTTGTCTTTAACGTCTAACGTTGCAGCCAATGTGATACTCCAAAAAGAAAGAGAATCAGGCCTATTGCGAAAATCCCGTCGTTTGCCTCCGACACGTCCTCGGATGCAGGTAAAGTCAGTTCAAGTCTCGATTTTCAGATTAAGAAATTAAAATGTAGCATTTACTGAAACATCGGTCTGGATGTGCAGTGTGTATAAACCAAGGGTAGTCATGGTGGAGCCAACCTGTGATTCTGCAGGGTGGGGACCATGAGGAATAATGTTTGTTCTGTTTGCAGGACTTGGAATGGACTTCTCCGGCCCGGTGGACCCAGATGACATTGGAGAAGTGTATGTGATGTTTTCTTTGGCTATACTCTGTGGTGATTTTCGAAGTCTTGTATTGGGTGTCTGTTCCTGAGCTTGCACATGTAACATTGCTTATGTGAGGATTAACTCTCGAGTCCTTGTGTTCGTTAAACAGATGTCTGTCTTGATGGCTCGCACAATGAGCTTTCATGGGGTCCTTGGATAGGCAGCAGGTGCAGTTGCTAAGCTTTTAGAATCTGTGATCAAATAGTTTTGTTGCATTTGAAAGTCTTTGGAAAGTTTTACATCTAATAGTAGGTGTCCCACTTAGAATTATGAAAGACCTGTTGAATTTTATATTCAGCTGTCGTCTTTAAGTTGGGGTCTGAATGGTTTGCTCTGAGGTCATAATTACATTTTTTTTTTTCTTTGGAGGTTGTATTGTGCTCCGCAAGTGTGATTCCTCCTTGTCATCATTGTGGATGAAGTTTTTGTAGGATGGTGTGTTTATATTTGGGGAAATTTTTTTTTTTTTTTTTTTTTGTGATCAATTTAACAGATCACAGCGCGGGGGGGGGGGGGGGGGGGGGGGGGGGGGGGGGGGGGGGGGGGGGGGGGGGGGGGGGGGGGGGGGGGGGG
>JABFEA020000017.1:18798927-18816574 GCA_019775915.2 Cyphomyrus plagiostoma | reverse complement strand
CACAACAACCCCCCCCCCCCCCCCCCAAACCTTTTCATGAGTTTTGTGACTGACAGTGTGCCCCCAATGCCCGATTGCTAGCGGTGTGCAGTCTGTCTGTACCAGACAGGCATTGTCTTCAAAGTTTTCGGCCTCTGCTGGCTGGCTGGTTGTGTGAAGACCCCTTACCTTTTCACTGCACTCTCCTTTTTGAAAACCCCCTTTTGAATTGCTAGCTGTTCGCACACAAGAAGCACTGGGGCTCTTGAGGTACTTTTGATCGCTGGAGGCTGCCTGGGTGGCTGAACTCTTAATAGCCCCCTTTTGAGGGCATTCAAAAGACCATCTGCCCACAGTTCCACATTTGTGAGCTTCCCCTGCATGCCCCAGCTGCCGCCAGCTTTGTTAGAGCCGCAGCTGAGACCAAAAGGTCGCACGTTTGGATCACGAGCGGGGCAGCTCCCCCCTGTGCCCTTGAAGCGATTACTTAACCTCATCAGTTGCTAAACGGCCTGAGCTATTGGGCTTTGATGACAATATATGGATTGTGATGATAATGTACTCTTACGTTTTTTTTTCTTTTTGGAGACTTCCTGTTACATTTGTTCATTCTGTTTTGAATAGGACCAAATGAACAGGTTGTGTCTATAGAAATGCTTTTTGAAATGTGCAGATTGTTCTGATTTAGTGAAGCCCGTTCAATATCCCTCTTCATCCTTGGCCTACAGCTGTCTTGTCCTGTATAATAGAAATTTCCCCTGTCCTTCCCTGCCGAAGTTATTTGCTTATTGATTCTGCTCTTTGTTTTCACAGCTTTGAAAAACCTCTCATGGATGGTGATTCTGCTGCTTATGTGTAAGTGCTCTGCAGTTTGTTTGAACAATCTGTCTGCTTTCATTGTTTGCCAGTTCAGTTAGTCCTGGATATACCTCTCATTTGAGAAGACTTTCATTGGATGTCTGTAGCTTTTCAGGTCATTGTCCTATTTTTAACGGAGCAAGTTTCTTAGGCTGGTTCTGTTGGACGGAACCCTTCCTCATAGCAGGGGTCATCGCACTTATTATTCTGTTAATCCATTATGCTAATTTTATTTTAAAACAATGACTTGATCCATGAGGCTGATTACTGTCCTCTTTCTTCACTTCAGCAACAAGATACCGATCCGAAGAATCAACTCGCTTCCAGTACGTGTATAACAATTCTGTTTTAATCAGTGCTGTTTCAGTTCAATAGGCTTATTGTTAATAGGACTATATTCGATCTCAATGTCCGAAGATGTTTATGGATTTAACTTTCAGTTCAGCTGGTCTTTGATCACTGATTTCTAAGTCGCTAGGCTGATATGTGTATTGGGGCGTTTTTCCCCCGCACCAAGGTACCGTACTTTCGGTACTTCCATAAAGTGCCGAAAGTATGGTGGTACTTTTGTATTGGTTTTCCACTGGCTTTCGGTACGGGTATGGCGCCAATTGACATCATCAATGACCGCCCCTGATTGACATCGTCGCAGTGCGCAGCTTAAATCGTATGAAAAGGGGGGGAAAAAAAGCAGCCCAAAATTAAAACTAACAGTTTAGGCTTTTAAGGGTGCTTTTCCACTGCACAAAGTACAGTACTTTCGATTCTCCATTGACTTCCGGTCGAGTACCGAAAGCTCGAGTACCAAAAGTGCCAAACCAGCTGGGGTACTTCGGTACTTTGGGGTGGGACTTCCAAACGTATTTGCTGTCGATTGGTTATGCAAATAGCCTGCCGGTAAAACACTAAATACACACAGCGAACAGCGAGAAACAAAATATAAAGCAGTAGAAACAAAAATATAAAAAAACCAAAACAGATCCAGCTGAATTTGGATGGCACGACACAAAATAAAGTTTTTGCCGTTCTGGGCAAAAAAAGTTTCCCTAGGTTTCCCCTGTCATGCGCTGATTTCTTTCCAGTTTCGCTGTTTTCATGTCTTTTTACGAAGCTCTTGAGGTAACCAAGGCGATATATTTTTAAAAGCATTATATGTCTTTTCCATGTGTTTCGTTTTAATAAATTAAATTATTTAATTCGCTGGATAGATATTTCTTGATGAAAACGACATAGTATCGCTTATAAGACAATATTATGCGTGACGATCTACTGTATTCACATGTAATAATGTACCCGAGTGATTTTCAGACATTTCACATACCTCTTTGCTTTAATATTAGGGGGAAACATAATTTCCTGATAGACAGGAGAAACGTAGGGAAACCGAATTTCTCAAACACCATAATACCAAGCCGCTTGGAAGAAATGGGGCACACGCAGAACACCGAACAATGCCGCTTGAAAATCAAAAACCATGATTAAATCATTTGTTTGCTTTGAAAAGACTGAATTAGCAGTAAGCTAATTCTTACTGCTTTGATCAGCTTAGTCTAAGTGAGTGTACCTACGTAAACATAAATGATGGCAGCATTCATGCAATCTGGGTATTATACTGTGATAGAAGCTGACATAACATAACAAACTGCATGCCGGTACTCGACCGGAAGTCAATGGAGAACCGAAAGTACCGTACTTTGTGCAGTGGAAAAGCGCCCTTAAAAGCCTCTGCATGTCTGTCTCCCTGTTCCTGCCTGGAGGTTCCTTTCCAAACCTGTGATCTCTGTTTCTTTCTCTCCCATATACAGATGTTAACATTCAGTCCTATTGCAAAAGGAAAAGACCCAGAGCACTGTAGTCTTCAGACCGCGGCCGTTGTTGGGCAAAGCAACAAGGAGAATGTGCCTGATGTAAGTCCATCTCCTGGGTCTTCTGTTCCCCATTTATCTCCTAAACACAGCTTGCACATTTTTATACTGTGACCTGCCAGTTTTGAGTTTAACTTTGTAATTCAATAATTGTCATCATATTGCAAGGAGTCAGCAATGTCCTTTCATCGCACTGGTTTTTCCAGTGGCATGTACATCATGAGAATTGGCAGCTCCATATTCCTGGTTGTCCTGTTCTTTTACCTTCATCTTTTTTGAGACATATATTCTTTTACGACGCAGTTCTCATTTTACCAAAACGGGACTAATGTTGTAATTTATATTCCCAATGAAGTTTCAGGATTGACTTTTGTGCAAGAATCCTTCCTTTCCCTTGCAGTCCATGGTATTTGCTTCCAGCACCAAGCTTCTTAAGCGTCTGTACTCTTCCTCTCCTACAGACATCTCAGATTTTAATGCCAAAGCGTTACCCATTTCTCTTTGTGTATTTATGGGTGGAATCACACTTCCACAGTGTGTCAGTTCGTCGCGATCCTCAAACAAGCAAATGACACGCTGTTGTCAGTGATCATAGTTTGCTGTGACTATTGTGTGAGTCCGTTTTGCTGCTTGGTGCCATCAGGTACCTTGTCTGTAGGCAGCCAGATGAGGGAACAAAGTCTTTACCACTGTTTTGCATAGCTACGGGCCTGTATAGATGCTTGCCTCTGTTACCCAGAAGCTGGTTTACATGACCTCCCGTTCCTTTTTCTCCCAGGAGGTCTTTGAGTTCAAGAAGCCTGCCCAGCCTGTATCCCGGTGCTATTCGAGGCCCGTACCTGGTGCCAGAGGCCGGGAAACGTTCTCCCGCCGTCCCAACTCTGCTCCAGCACTCATGGTACGTGTGGCCTCTTAGCCAGTCATGCTCTGGAGTTGTGCTGGAACTTCAAGGCCCATTAAGAAATCTGTTTATTAACTGCTGCAGAAATTAGGCTTTTCATGCCCGGTGGCTTTGTGTATCTCACCTGGCGTTCTCTGCCACCCCAGCTGTCCCCTGAGCCCACAAGGCAGCTGTACCCACTGGATGATTGCAGTCCTGTGATGCTCCGCCATTCCTCCCTCACCTGTTCCTTCAATGATGATGACGATGGCTTCCTTGAGATCCTGGACAGTGACCCAATGGTAAGTCTTAAAGTGCATATGTACACTTAATCACTCTTGTTTCTGGTCTGGTGGGTCATCTCGTGTTCCTAGTGACGAATGCATCTCCTCGTTCTCCAGAGTGACTCGGAAATGCCCTTGGGGATGGCTAGCCTGCTCACCGCGCCCTTGGTGGCTGGAGAAGCAGTGGACAGTTTTGCCTCGGTGAGAATCACGTTTGTCTGTCTGCTGACAATGATGACTGTTAGATGCTCCTACAAAGGAAATTCTGATCTACCGTACTGGGTAGCCAGTAAACCTTTATACTGTTTTATATAGATTATAAGTCTTTTGAGGACTAAAAGTCAAATTGGTATCAAAGTGTAGCTTGGTCACCATTTGTTTATTTCTATATTGGCAGTCCCTAAGTTAATTTGCTATGAGGCTGTTAACTCCTATCAGTAATCACCTTATCTGTTCATAGCTATTTTTCCTCTTTCCCCTGTGCCTGTCCAGCCTATGTCCTGTCGTCCCCGTGGCTTATTCCGCTCGCCCTCGCTCCCATCAAGCACACGCCCTGTCCTGAAGCGAGCAGATCGCCCTGGTGATGACATTGCACCAGTTCGGGTGAAAAGGCGGCGCAGTATGGCTGGGTCACCCCAGACCCCTCAGGAGGAAGAACAGCTGGTCTGTACCAATGCCGGCTGATGTCCTTCCCTTATATAAACTCCTTCTGTGAACCTCAAAGGGGAGGAAACGATTATATCCCAGTGGTTTTTGCTTTCTGCTTAAGTCGGACTCTGTCTCCTTACAGGCTTGTCGGGTGGTTCAGAGGTCAAAGTCCTTGAGCCAGGTTGAGATAGAGAAATTGCTGGATGACGACGCACAAGAGCTGATCGGGGATTTCAGTAAGGTATGCTGGATGCTGAGGACCTCTGAAGCCCCCCTCTCTGTGCCTCTGTCCTTCTGGGGAATGCTAACACGTATACCTTCATGTAAATCGCTGTGTTATTCGGCTGACTGAAAAATCCCCCCCCCCGTCCTGAAATCCAATTTATAAGATCCTCTGTTGGCTGCCTTAGGATATTCCAAGCTAATTGCCAGGTATCCATACACCATTTATTCTGTTTAATCCCTCACATCCCCCTCTAATCCACCTGCCGCTGTTTTGCCCCTTTCACAAACCCTCCTGTGTCTTTCCCTGCAGCGATTTGTCCTGCCAACTGTGGAAGGAAAGCACCAAGACCTGAAATACATCACAGTGGAAGTGGTGAGAGGGCCTCTCTACATCTGCTCACAAGTCCAGCACTCCTCAATGGCTTCCCCTTGGCGGGGGTTACAGTCTGAGGCTCCCCGTGAATGGAATGATCGAGGGAGCCAATGCTGTGATGTAATGCTTAGTCTTGAAGGGGGGGAAAAACCTCAAGAGGCCTTTCAAGCTGTTTGTGAAGTGGGGACAGTCTCAGGGTCTCTCACCTCTAAATAGTGTAAGACGGGTTCCTGTCAGAGACCACTAATCAAGCATACATCCTCTAAATATTCCTCAGATGGCGACCGCACTGGATGGGCAGTTTGACCATGTCGTGGATCGCCTCATTGTCATCGACTGCCGCTATCCATATGAGTTTGAGGGCGGGCACATCAAGGTACGACCGCACTGTCCCAGCCTATCGGCCGCCAGATTTTGAGGATATGAAGTCTAGAAGTGCACTTGTGTCTCTCCTATTTGGATTTCTTCTAGCACATTGACTCAAAGGCACTACTTTGGGATGAACATTATGGAGATGGTTTCCACCCATTTAAGGGTCTCCAGGGGCCAGTTTTGATAGCCCCCCCCTCCCCATAATTTGCATCCATCACTTTTGAAGTGCAAATGTGTAACTTGCTGACTTTAGGTTTAGGTTCAAGTCTCAAATCCTAATTTGATTTTTGGTCCCTAAATCTAGGTATCTTCAAGTGACCTGCTTAGCGTGTTTGATTTGGATGGAGGGCAGTCAGATTCTCTAACTTCTCATCTGCTTGCTGTTGATTTGCTGATTTTTCTGTTTTGACCTCTGGTGTCCTTCTCCCAGGGAGCCATAAACCTGCACCAGGAGGAGGAGCTGGTTGAGTTCTTCTTGAAGCAGCCCGTCACCCCTTCCTGCCTGGACAAGCGTGTGCTGCTGATCTTCCACTGCGAGTTCTCCTCGGAGCGAGGGCCGCGCATGTGCCGATACTTACGGGAACGAGACCGTCTCCTCAACCCCTACCCCAGTCTGCATTACCCTGAGCTCTATGTGCTCAAGGGTGGCTACAAGCAGTTCTATAAGGAATTTCAGGTCTGCTTCCTCGTCGTTGGCGATTTAATGCCGCCTGTCGCTTTTCCTGATCGGGAGGGCGGGGGGGGGTTACTGGAGCCTATTCGGGGAACATGGAGAACAAGCCTAGGGTATGACTGTTCCTGTTCTAGTCGGTTGACTAGTGCTGACACCGGCCTACAATAACTCCTGAACGTTTCTGAGCTCTTGTAGCAGAATTTCGATCCGTCTTGGTTCTCACCTTCTGCTCATTAACCCGAAGACGCAAGTACAGCTTCTTTTTTTTTGTTCGATTACGTAGCTTCACCGATGCCCTCCGATCTTCATGTTGCAGGCCCAGTGTGAGCCTCAGGCTTACAGACCCATGATCCATGAAGACTTCAAGGAGGACCTGCGACTCTTTCGCCTGAAGAGCCGTACCTGGGCCGGGGAGCGCAGCAAGCGCGACCTGTACAGCAGGCTGAAGAAGCTGTGAGTCTCTCCCCACTGCTGCTTATGCCGACTGCAGCCCGGGTCGAGCCCCGGCCCCCGTCGGATCTACCTGTATTTATTATGCTGGAATCCCTGCCCCCACTCTGAACTCGCCACCCCAGTATCGGTGTGAATTGGTCATAGCACAATGGGTCACTGCCCACATGTCTCTAAACGTCCCCCTCATTGCTAACCTTTGAGTGCTGGCTATGCTGATGTAAAGTGTTCAGGTTTAGACTATTAAATGGAGACCTGGTTCTTGCTTTTGGTTGAAGCACTTAATTTCAAATGGTGTTTATATAAAGATGGTGGAAGACAGGACATAGACTGTTTTCGGTCCTGCCCCAATATCTGAGAATTCTTAAGGGAAGCTGTGTTGTGTGAGTTGCGCGAGTTGAATTGTAGGTTATTAATGTTTGGGAATGTTCCCGTCTCTCAGAATTAGGCTGACTGTTTCAGATCAGGCCCAAATGGTTTCATTTGGAAGTTTTTTTTTTTTTTTTTTTTTTAAATTTTGATTTTTTTAAAAATTGTGATCAAGACTTTAAGGGCGTCACCCTGTGTGTTAATGACCAAAGTCCAGGATGTACGTTGCAGCTCTGATCAGTCGGATCTGTCAGAATACTGTGTCTGTTGCTCCTGAAGTTGTCATGGTGTTCTGCCGTTACAGTCCATGAGTTTTAAGTGTCACTGCCACCCAATTGTTTTATATATATATATACATATATATATATAAACTTGAATTTTACCCTTGCTGTGTTGTCCTTGTTTCTTTCTGCTTTAATACCACTCCCTCACTTAGGACGTTTGTTTATTTTCTATAATACTGGATGGGGCGGTTGGGTGTGTGTGTTCTCTTTTGGGGGGAGGGATGGGTGTGGCAACCGGTCTGTGGTGCCCCCACAAAGTGCCTTGCTCTGGATTTATGGTCATAGTTGAACACTTATTGCTTTTCTGTGGTCCCTTGTCACAGTTGCTTCCTAGACATCTGGCAGTCTTGCATTCCAGGCCCCATCCTCAGGCATGTGGACGCTGATCAGGTTCACATGCTGCCACAACAGCTGTGCATTTAACTTACTCTTGCAACTGTTGCAAAAGCATGGAAATGATCGATTGTGGAACCTGGAGGCCGATTGCCACAAGATCCAAGTAAACCATCTAATGTTGCTGCCAGCTTTATTTGCATCTGGATGGGGGTGTGCTACTTGTGCCTGTTTCTGTTAAAGGGGGTTGCATTTATGCACCCCTATGGGCAATTGCAGTGTAACCTGCTCTCTGGCAATGTCAGGGCAATGATTTATGCCGACCTCAGACTCTCCAAGCCCCTCATTCCTACAACTGCCATACAGGACAGAGCAGCTTTAACATGAAACTGCAAACCCACTAAAGATATAGATGTAAGCTGACCAGTATGACTACTAATTTGATCATTTGCTATTTACAAATACAATAGGCCTAATTTAAGCTGGAGGTTTGTTTGACAGGAACAATGCATATTAACACTGTAAATTTGAGTAACTAGTATGCGTTTTTATCTGTTCTCCCTTCACTTAATAGCACACAAAGACGAAATCATTACAAAAATCATACGTTAAAGGAGAAATTAACACTGGTCTCCGTGATGTATTATATACAACTGAAAAACACACATGGAAATAAAACAATACAAGTCGATGCCAATTAAGACAGACAACTATGGTCCTATTCTACTGTACGTTAGTTCAGTAACTTAGCAAATTCTTTAATTGAGAGGAGGGGGAAAAAGTAGCACTGTGTTCAGGTAATGGGTTAGTCTTGTGGAGCTGTAACTAAAAAAGGATTTTGGCCAAAACTGATTTGTAGTTTGAGCAAAGATAAATACACATCATAAACGGGCCGGGCTTGTGCCGAAGCAGAAGTTGATGATGGCTAAGTTTCGGTTTGACTTGCTGGGTGTGTTCCCTTTATCTTTGGGGCTCCGCTTCCTGTCCTCTGAAGGTGTTTTCAGCAAATCATCTGTCACACCTAATCTGCAGACCGAAAGTAATTCAGTGGGGCCACAGTGTGGTTGATGCAACTGCAAGCTCTGATTCTAACAGCCGTCATCTATTTTAACCCCTGACGTAACTTTCCATGACGGATTTCCGTTTCACTTGGCAGGAACGTGACAAAATATTTCTGAGTGCTGCTTTTTACCCTTTCGTCCAGTTTTTCAGAGCTCATGTCCTAATAGTTTGTGACAACACTGAAATTAACCTTTTTAATTCTAATGTTCCTTAGTGTAAGACAGATTCCTGTCAGAGACCACAAATCAAGCACACATCCTGTGACTAAAGGACATACATTCTTTGAAGTAGCTGACTGATAAGACGTTTGTGTGGCCCATAGACTGTAACAATGGCTTTTATGTCACTGCAGATGTCCCTGTCAGTCCCCTCCAAGACAGCTGTCCCCCTTGCTTACCCATGCCCCCCATCTCCTTTTCCTGTCCCAAAACACATGACAGTCTATCACCCAGTATATGACTCTCTCTCTTTTTTTTTTTTTTTTTTACCCGTTTCCCCTTTTGTTTCTCTCTCCTACAGATTAAACCCTGCTTATGATCCTCTATATATAATGCTCTGTACTAACTCTCTCACTGAGATTGTCTTGATCGACCATTGCTGTTATGGTATTTCACTTACGTTTTGAAGGTTTTCCCATAAAGAGGGTGACTAAGCCGTAACATGCATCTTCCTCCAGTAACAGGAACAACCTCACTGGCTTCCAGTTTAGTCAGCGGCTCTGCTTTCCTGTCCGCCCCTTCAGCAGCCAGCCAGACATGCAGAGCTCAGTATGCCACAGAAGCTGTTTACGTTTAAAATTCAGTTCTTCCTGTTTGCCTCATAATAGCTCCTTTATAGCATCAGTCCAAAAGCATTGGGCCCATGCATATTTATAGACTGAATGTCTGAATTTTGGCACACCTTGCCTCTTGAAGGCCGTTTTGGCTCATTGTTAAAGCCTCTCTGCTCACGTGTGACAAAGCTACTGGAGATGTTTCAAGTCATGCGTAGGTCTGTATTTTTGTATTACAACTCATCCCAAGGATGTTCTGTCAGGTTGATTATTCTGGAGTAAAGCACCTGTGTATTGGTTCAAAGATTTATTTGTCATATACACAGAAATACTCAGTACAATGACTGAAAACACACCCACTGAGCTGCAGTTGGAATAGTGTTTGGTGAGATGTATTCTGTTTATATGTATGTATATGTTATATATTTACATTCTACATAACACAGTTTTATTAGATAATTCCTAACAATTCCTTATTTAATTTCTTTATATTACTTTAATTGTATGAAGTAGCAATAAGGTTTGTGGGTAACCTTTGACTACGTAAAATGTGGACAATCGAAACCGGTAGAAACTACAGAAATTGTAATGTGCCTTCATATTGTATATCTAACATTAACTATTTTTTCATTGTGATGATACAAATACAAAGAGTATAGTGTGGTATAAGCATATGTCAAATGACACTTCAAAAGGCATGCTGAGTCTTGCACACAAAAGATGCCGTCGGCACATAAAGGATGTTGACTGTTAGCCACAGCTTCCTATTTACTTACATATCCTTCCTCCAAACGAAGTAGTTTATATGTTTTTCATCTCCTGATTTATCATTACTTTATGGACACTTTGCATGTAATATTTCTTAAACTGCTTAGTGGTCGCTTTAACATTTCTTTGTAGGAATAGGGTATTAATTTGTCAAATGGTGCGGAAACAGTGCAGTTGTTGGTGTTCATCGACACAGTGTCTCAGGATATGCACAAAAACACAAGGACCTGGTGACCGTCAAAGGTCAAGTCACGGTCCGGAAGATGTGAAGCGACTGTTTTGTGATTAATCATTTAAATAGACAAAAAGTGGTCCATGGTTAGTGGTAAATACTGCACGTTTCCATTTTCTTGTTTAAATTATGCAGGTGAGCCTTTGAAAAAATGGAAAGGGAGTCACTTGATCCTAGTGACTGCAAGGTGCGCTGGCAACTCTGATAGGACATGAATTTAATCCATTTCTGTGAGAGTAATACCCTTTCCAGTCAGTGCTATGGGATTGTGAATAACCACAGAAGCACCAGGGCCTTGCTGATATTTTCAGATTTTGGTTTAATTGGTGTTCTTACCTCAAAGACATTTATCACACTAATATGTGTATTATACAGTCACCAAACTGGTTTTAGGTATAAATATTATAAATGTAACACCTCTTCAGACATGTTGCCTCATTCACACCAAACTGGCGGACCAGCACCTTGGAGAAACCGGAAACTCTGCATTTAACGTGGTTAGCGCCATCTAGTGGATTACACTTCATGTTGCAGATGTTTGTTTTGTGGCTATGTACCCTCCTGGGCAAAAAAAACAAACAAACAAATGGACCAAACGCACATTGCATAACATTAAGCTTTGCCCCATTTTTTGCTCAGGAGTGCATGTGCAATAAAAAAAAGACGTAGTGAGGCATTTAATTAAGGATATTTTCATCTTGCTGATGCATTTTTAGTCTTTAAAGCCCCAATTGGCTGACTGCATGGATGAGCATGTTCACTTGAGATGAGACTAAAGGAAGCTTTAATTATGTGTTTGCATATAGAGAGGTGATGGGTTTGATGTCTGTGGGGAATTGAGGCACGACATGTTTTCCATAATGAATGAGGGTAACACAGACATGGAAACAAATTGGGGTAACACAAATGCATATATACATATACAAAGAAAGGATTTAATATATGTATAACCTGACTCAAAATATTGTTGCATTTAAATGAGCTACACAGGCACTGAATTTTATAATGGATGTCCGATTTCACAGCTGAATTTATTTACCAATACAAATATGTCACACTGCACATATATACATTTCCTGATTCCACTGAAAGATAAGTGATTATTGCTGAGCCAAAATTATGTCTCAGGTTAAAATGGGTGGGTGACAAATTCCTCCCGGGGAGTGCCTCATTCCGGGACTTCCTGCAAGGTTCTGTCAGTTTTTTTTCCTGAGGTGATTTGAAGCACAACTGCAGTTTAATTATTTACCCCATCTGCTCTATCTGGGAGTCTGAATGGAAGTGAGAGAATGCAATTAAAAGTATCATTGATAAGAACAAATGTCATGTTATTTTCAATGAAAGAATGCAGCATTTGAAGTGTCACAGAATAAATAATTTGCAACCCTTTTGGCCTACTGGAAAGGAAACCAAACCAGCTTTCCTGAGCTAGTGCTTGCCTCCAAATAAATTGCTATAGCTGATTTCTCTGCACCTGGTGAGAGCATCTTTAGTGTAGTAGGGAAAAATTTAAAGCCAAAATGCTGAAATCTAAATGATAAAACCTTTGAAGATCCTTTGCTGATTAAATGTAACACTGAACAATAAGTCACAAGAGACTCACTGTGCATGCCACACACTGAAAGACCACACAGCTGCGATGCCTCCCTTCCAGATGCGCTGGACAGCTTCTACACATAGTTTGATGCCCTGAACGATATGTTTATGTGAAAAACCATCCTTTCTCCCGAAGAACAGGTATTGTGTTTGTCCACAACTGACATGAGAAGAACTATGCTGAGAGTAAACCCATGAAAAGTCGACTGAGCAAACAACATACAGTACTTGGCTGTGTGCTCAGGGAATGTGCAGACCAGCTGGCATATATTTCCACAGACATGTTTAAGGGGATGTACACACAGGTAAACCAGTTGCCTTGTACCATGCTTGAGTTGCATGATTGTCCTCCGCCCTACACCAACATGTGCTTAATATTCTGAGCCCGAGCACACATTCGTCATCATTCTATGTTGAGGAAAACAGAAGGGAAAATGCTATCACACAGCACAATGAATTTCACGAATAATGTCATTTTTTGTGGCTTATTTGCAGTTCTGGGCATGATTTCACATGGCCCTTTTATAGATTGTTTAATTTTATTTAATAGATTTTACGATTATGCAACACAGCAATTTTGCTGCACATATAAGAAGATAGTCCCATATTATACCAAATATCTATGAGTTTTTGTGCGTCGCATTCAGTGTTTCCTGGATATTCTTTTCTGCCTAGATTTACAGAAAACGCTGCACCTCTGCCATAGACCAAAGAAATCCCTTTACCTTTATCGATTGTTAAATGTTTGTCGCTGCTTAATTTGTACAGTCTACTCAATCCATTCCTTCTCGTTTTAGTTCACGTAATCTGTACGTGTGTGCATGCGAGTGCCAGTCGCCTCCCTATCATGCCTGTGTTCTGTGCTCGGACACAGTTAGCGATCACACTACATGTGTACTGTGCCCAGGCATAGTACGGCGCCATCACACTAGATAAACAAATTGGTCTTTGGGGATCGAACATCCTCAGGCAGGTAAGGATGGCATAATTTGAGTACACCCTAACGTTTCCCAGAGTCTGGTAGTCAATCCCATATGCTACAAGGTCACCCCCACTAAACCCATGCCTAAGAAGTCTTGTGTCTCCTGCCTCAATGACTACCATCCTGTAGGATTCGCACCTGTCATCAAGAAGTGCCTCAATCGGCTAGTAATGGGGCACCTGAAAGTCGATCTTCCCAGTGGATGTTTTCGTACTATGGACTACCTGACGAAGAACTCAGTTCTCCTTGTGAACTTTCCATCTCTTAGGTACCCATTTCAATTCTCTCAGTCTCTCCTCTAGTTACCGTCTTCAAAGCGATGACCTCACCGAAAGGACCAATCAAGAAGTCACCAAAACTCACTGACTGATCGGTGCCTCCTTTCCCCATGACTGAGCCCATTACCTCTCCTGGGCTGAATACACAAATCGCTTGCCTAATAGCCTTTTTGGCTGAGCATTTTCCAATGTGTCCTGGGGTACCAGCTATCACTGTTCTCATGGGACTCTCCCCCGAATCCCCCACATCCACTTGCAGACTAACATGCAGCTTAATTGATACTCACCTGCCCCGGCACTCAGTGTGAGGTGTTTGCGGAATGTGAAATACTGAGCAGTTTATCTGCAGGCCTTGCTGTCCTCTCCTCCCCAGCTCCTGATTGACTCTATCCTAGCCTCCCTCTGATTTCCCCGGGATCATTACCTCCTCTTCTTTGTATAGTTGTAGGTCTGCCTCTGTGACCTCAACACTGATTTCTGCCTTCCGATTCACTGTCTATTCAATGGTCTCTCTCAATAAACCTCATGTCACTGTATCTGGGGCCCCAAGTTCCTGTTCTGCTACATGTCTGCAGCAATAAACACCCGTTTACATTAGCTGTAAATTTCTTTCTATCTTTCCTTCCTTCTTTCTTTCTTTCTTTTTGCCCGGTCTGAATTTCCTGGGAAAAGCACCTGAAATGCCATGGGTTTACGCCCCTACATGTTCTGCCCTTGTCTGCCAATCCGGGAAAGAAACTATAATTGGCTGCTTTGCCTCAGATGCCTCTTCCTCTCACGGGACCAAACAGGCATGGTGGGCATCCCACTTCTATGTCATTGTTCTGTCACAAAATGCTGCCTTGATGAATTATGCAACCCCAGTGCACTGCAATAAATATCTGCTCTCCTATTGATAACCACTATATTATGGGTCTTCTAATTACACCCTGGGTGCATTCTATGAGTATGGGGAGTAAATTTTGATAAAATATTAAGATATCATTATTTAGGTTTTCTCGTTACTCCAAGGGTAGCATGTTTCTGTAGTGAAATATTCTTCATGAAATATTGCTACAGTACAAATTGACTTTTTTTTTACTCAACAGGTATTCTAGTAGTTAATTTTATATGTATATCAATGTGTTCTACCACACCCATGTAAAGCGCCCTGGGACAACTCTGTTGTGAAGGGCGCTATATAAAAATTAATTGAATTGAATTGAAATTCTAAGAGTGTAGGAAGCATATTTTGATGACTTACTATGGTATATTATTTTAGGTTTCTGGAGTGTTAAAAAAGGTCATTTTTGATGCATATGAAATCACCAATTATCTACGTCCATTTATAAAGCATTTTATAAAACTTTTCAGCTGTAGGATTTCAGGACAGAGCAGCTGCTCTATTAGGAACATTACGGCTTTATGTTAGATTCCCGACTGTTATTAACACTAATGGAACATTAGTGCAAACTAAAGGGTTGCATGTCAGCAGTGCCATAGCGTTTCATTTAGTTCAGATGTCGACTGATAGTTTGAGTTGACACTGTTAGGCCCTGAGTCTACAGAACAGTTTGAATTTGTTTAGACATTGCAGTCTTTCATCAATTTTTTTTCTTCTATCCATGTCTAGGGAGATTAGCTACAGTAGCCTATCTGTCATGTGTTGTAAACTTCTTGATTATGTTGCGCACAGTGGACAAAGGAACATGAAGATCTCTGGAGGTGGACTTGGAGTCTTGAGATTGTTGTCCTCAGATAAGGCCCAGTAAAAAAAAAATCATTAGTTTATCATCCCCGCCCGTGTGGCAAATTTAGCCCGCATCGATTTTTAAAAAAAAAAATTTAAAGAGTATTTTCCTGTGTAAATTCTACTGCCGGCGTTCACAAATTTTGAATGAAACATTTTTTAAAAAATATTTTCTTTTCATATTAATTTTTCAGATCAGCCCATATGTCATACATCTGTTGCTGTTCCTTTTGTTTACTGTTGATGTTGAAAACTTATCTTCCGTTATCTTTTTTCTAAGAATTTTTCGCCCTCCCTCATCACTTGTTTCTGATTGAAAGGATGATAAACTAATGATTTTTTTACTGGGCCTAATTCTCTGCTCTTCTTTCTGTTCTCCATACTTAGTGTGGGACACACAGACACACAACACAAAGGCTGAGTCAACTTTTCTCCATTTTAACTGGCTTCAGGTGTGATTGCTATATTGCCAGCACCTGTTTCTTGCCACAGGTGAGTTCAAACAAGCATCATATGCTTGAAATAAAACGATTTACCCACAATTTTGAAAAGGTGCCATTTTTGGAGTTCTGTGTAAAATTATGTCAAATTTGGCTTTGTTTCTCGTTTTTTTTGTTGTTTTGTGTTGATTCAATTTGCATAAAGGAAATAAACATGTGTCTACCAAAACATTTCTAATTGCAACAATTTTCTGGGAGAAATGGTACATTTTCTGGAAGAATTCTAGGGGTGCCGATAATTTCGGCCAAGGTTTTGCATGTGTGTTTGTGTGTGCATATAAACAGGTTATTTTATTTAATGTGTATAATTGCACACAATCTATTTTGAATTTGTTATTTTGCTATTGCAACGCTTAGTTGGAGTACGTTTAATAGAAAATTGACACAACTCAGAGAAACCGGTTACATATACTATTTACCGAGAAGTATTTAGATTACAAAATATGCTTTCAAGAAAAAAGCTTTATTTTTATAGATATGCTGTTGTATAATTAAATGCAGAATTCTCGCGGTGTTACTGGTATAGGGTAAATCCGTATCGTGGCGGACAGTCACACCGGTAATGACTATGACACCGGAGTACTGCTCACCCCTAGTACAGCTTACATTTGGTACGTTCCATCAAAAAAATATGCTCATATAATTCAGTATTCAAATTTATGTTGCTATAGATCCATCATTTTGACATAATCTTTTCCCCATTATTTTTATGATAAAAACAACTCAAAAACTAAAAGATCTCCGAACACTAAAAATATCATACTGTTTTTGCTTTCATGAAACCAGGGGCAAGTCCTGGTAAGGACATGATGGGTAATTACCCTGGGTGGCATCCTCTGAGGGGGCGCCAGCCTGGCTCAGATTTTTCCCATGGTTACCAACGAATTATGCCACTGCAAGAAACTCACTGCATAATGAATTTTAATGTGAGTTCATGACTAATTCACCTTTTTTGCACTGCAGTACAACATTTGATGGATATAACAAGATTCATTTGCCATCTGTTGGAGTTTATTAAAACAGTCCCCTTAATGGTATCCTTAATGTACACCTAACCATATTTTTTATGAAGTAGAAATATATGGCCTATTTAGGTATCTCATGTTTGCTGGATTTGAGCCACGCATTGCTCCCTTTTGGGACACTGGAGTAGGAGACAGAAAAGCTGGTGGTAGGGAGGACAAAGTGGTGAACAGGTGAAACAGGAATAGAGACAGGAATAGAGAACCCATGAAACAAACACTCAGAAGGGGACAAAGATGTAGCGTGGATATCAATAGCAGCGTTGAGACATAAAACTTATACTAAAGGGGTATAACTTGACTTCTCCAGGGCAAGATCCTGGATCAAATATTCTAAAAGATACACTCTTTGTCCACAAGAGGTCAGTGTTTGATCAAACATCCCTTATGTATATGATAAAACTGCATAAATGTGGTGAGAAGACCAGAAGAATATTTCTCTCACTACACCTGTGTTGCTTTGTGGCTCTTTCATAACTGAGGTTTAGTAAGAATTTTACACTTAGCTCTGCACATCAAAAGCTTGGTCTACAGCCGGGGAAATGCTGGCAGCACAATGGAGGTACAGTCACCAGTTAACATTCAGGAGGGTGAGGGGAACAAGAAAACATGCTGATAATACTTGCGTCCATTATTAAAGGTGCAAAATTAACTGAAGCAAAATGCTTAAAAGATACTGTGAGAAACGCAAGATTCCACAGTGAAAAAAAACCACCAACGCATGAGTGAGACAAAGGCACACCCAAGCCAAGATGCGTGCATCCTGCAGTCATTTTTATTTTTTACTAAAAATAACTTAATATTAATGATATGGTATACTTTATGTACTTACACTAATAAACATTAAATAACAATACTATTTATGCAATCTTTTGGCAAGTTCTGAATTATTCCAGTTTAATTGTTCATAGCCAATTTGCAAATAATCGAAAATGCAAATGTCAAATTTGTGAATGCGGAGTGCCAACTGTACACTCCTGGGCAAAAAATAGGGGCCAAACCCAAAATTGCAAAAAATTAAGGTTTTAATAGTCTTTGTTACGCTGGCGGTGGAGCGTGCAGTGCGGACAAAAGGAAATCAAGCCGGAATACAGGAAACAAGGTTTTACTGCA
>JABFEA020000017.1:18770800-18781542 GCA_019775915.2 Cyphomyrus plagiostoma | reverse complement strand
ATCTGTGTTAAATTTCATCTGCCAAGTATCAGCCCAGTCGCTAATTAAATCCAGATCCCGTTGTAGCCTCTCTGCTGTTAGATTAGTATCTGCTACACCACCCACCTTGGTGTCGTCTGCAAATAACCAGTTTACGTATGTATTGGTATCAATATCATTAATCATTAATCAGGAACAATAGTGGTCCTAAAATTGAACCCTGCGGTACCCCACTATGCATGCAGGCCCACTGTGACATTGTGCCTCTAATAAGAAATATATGCAGTGTTGAAAATTACCTTAGAAGACAGTTTTGTATTGATTGTTATTTGCATGGACGGAACTGAAGAATTTTTATATACTTGAGAAATCTCAGGCATGAATTGTTCATTTAGCAGTATTTATTTGCAACAACCATTGCATTATGTGTTCTTCACTTAATATTCTCAACTTGAAATGTAGACTTTTTATAGTTGGTTAGATCCCTAAGATAACATTCTGACACACTTCAATGTTTACCAATTTATTTGTTGCTTTTTTTGGGAGAAGCAGTTATACCTTTAATCTATACAATTCTTCACTAGACTGCAGAAGTTAACAAATTAACTACATATTCAATACAACTCAACTTTAGAAGCCATTATATGCATGAGAGTGGACTTTACCTGTCACGTCCAGCTCCGTCCGAACCTCCTGTGTGCCACGCCCACCTCGTTACCTTGTGTTTATACCTGATTGTTCTCACCTGTTTCTGGTTAATACCAGCTTGTCTTGTGTATTTGGTCCTCGTCTGAGTCAGTCTTCCCGAAACTTGTCATTGACGTTTATAGATCTTCACCGCTGTGTTACCTGAATAAATCCCTGTTCGCCCGCAGTCGACCAACGTGACATTACCCATATAATTTTGCAACAGAGAAATAGGACAACATCCCAATTCACAAATTGAGAACTTTATAATTGAGTTTGTACATGCAACTGGCACACCATGCTCATTCAATTCTCCTGTGTGCCATGCCCCCTTGTGTGGAATCCCCGTGTTGCCAGCTGTTTCTTGCTGTAGTTAATTAGTCTTGTGTATTTAAGTCCACGTTTGAGTATGTTTCCCTAGTCCTGTCATTGACTTAACCACTTGCTTTTTCCTCATGTTCAGTATTACCTTCGTAATAAATCCCTTCTTCCCTGATCCTGCGACTCCTGCTCCTGTTTCCCTATTCCGTGCCTCCCCGACGTTTGACAGAATGACAGGACTCAAAAACAAGACGCCTCCCCTGACTGAGGATCAGTACTTCGGTCTCCTGAACGAGGTAATCTACTGGCTAAATCAGCCCAAGGTCCATGATGACCCCATGGCTTGGGCTCTAGCCAACCAGAGCAGGGACGTCCTGGAGAAGATGTCCCTGCCTGAGGACATGCACCTGCCAGCAGAGGTGCACGACAACGTATGGTGGCCCAGAAGAGGAGTGGCAGAGTCCATGATGCGGCAGATAGCCCTGGACAAAGGACTACCCTATGGTTCACTGCCTGAGCTACCAGAAGAGCCACTGACTCCGGCAAAAGGCGCAGGAAGGAAATAAAAGCAGAGAAATTGAAAGCAGGAAGATGCACCGGGGGTCTTCCTAGGTGCTGTCTCGGTTTTCGCTGCATCCTCTGCTGGTTGTCGGGAGGAGCCCCTCCCGATTCTGAATCCTTCGGTGTTCGCACCTGACATCACCACTGCGGCTTCACCCAAGCGGGAACCCGAAGCCTGCATCGCCACCGCTTCACTGCCTATGCCTGCAGCTACTTTGCTCGCTGCCAGCAGCGGCAGTTTGTCCCTTCCTGGGGACGCACCTGGCTATAAAAGGGGCCAGGTCTATTGGGGATGCCATCCTGTCTGTAATTTCCAAAAAAAGGAGGTTCCTGTTCCAGCACCCCCTGATCCAGCACCTGTGGTTCCTGCTCCAGTCCACGAGGCTCCTGCTCCAGTCCGTGTGGCTCCTGCTCCATTTTCCGAGGCTCTTGCTCCTATCCCTGCTCCCGACAACCAGGACCCTGCTCCCATACCCCCAACTCCCATTCCCAAGGAAGTCCCTGATCATCGGACCATTGCTCCTCCCCCCTCATGAGAGTTAGCGGAGGAACTTGAGTGAGACCACTCTGGTGCATCACCCTAACCACCACCTCATCACGGCAAATCCCGGCCAGGTACCCATCTCTCCATGCCCCCTGACTCGTCTTCGGTCCCTCTGGCTCCAGCTCAGCGGTCGCCTATGGTCCCCCTGACTCTGGCTTGGTGGTCACCTGCGGGTCCCCCTGCAGTGCCTCATCGGTTGCCCCAGCTCCGACTTGTCGGTCACCTACGCCTTCACCAGCTGTGGCTGTGCCATCACCTGCGGTTGCTTTTGCTCCCTCCTCACCTTCTCCGGTATCCCCTCCACCTTCCTCCTCAACCCCTCCAACATTCCCTCTGGCTTCTACCTCGCAGTCACCAAGGGTCCCGTTGGCTCTGGCCTCGTGGTCGCCTGCTACTCCCGCCTTCCACGGATCTCTCTGGCTCCCTGTTTTCTCGTGCCCTTTGCTTCCTCGCCCCTGGTTTTGTGCCACCTGCGTTTGCTCCCCATTCCTCTGTGCCTTTGTTCCCTCCAGGTCCCTTTGCTCTTCCTGTTGGTGTTCCCCCTGTGTAATTTTCCTTTGGTGTTCCCAGATCCTTTATTTCCGTCTTTGGTGCCCCTGTGTCTTTCTGCGTTCCCTGTAATGTGTTATTTGGTGTCAGTCCTGTTCCTAGTGCCCAGGTTTCATCATGGCCCTAGTCTTGTCCTTTGCTCCCCTTAGGCACACCCAGAGTGCACAACTTTTGAGGGGGGTTCGGTCACGCCCTGCTCATCCGATCCTCTTGTGTGCATCGCCCCCTCGCTACCTCATGTGGATTCCCTGTGTTGCCAGCTGTTTCTCATTGTTAATTAGTCCTGTGTATTTAAGTCCGCATTTGAGTATGTTTCCCTAGTCCTGGCATTGGCGATACTGCCTGCTTTTTCCTCGTGTTCAGTGTTAATTCCCTAATAAATCTCTCATTCCCTGATCCTGTAACTCCTGCTCCTGTTTCCCTGTTCTGTATCTCCCTGAAGTGTGACAGCAATGAATATAGATGTGGTCTGTAGTTGCAGTCCATATGAATGAATAGGTCTAGTATATTGGTGTCACATTCATTTTGTATCTGTGCCCTGTAATTCACTAAATTCCTACCCAGGGTGTTCCCTGCACATTGTGGTTCCGGCTTTAACCTTTAATGTTTATTGAAAATGGACGAATGCAAGAATTTCTATATACCCGTGAAATGTATCTCAACTCCAATAATTGTAAAGCCACTGGAAACAAAACCATCCACTTTTTAATAGGCCAATTATCGCCTCTGCTGGCATTGTCTCGCTGCATCCTTTGACTATCAGGCTTCCTCATGCTCAGCCAAAACTGAAACAGTAGAAGGCCTGGGACAAAGGGAAGGACCTGCAGTGTGATCTGCACAAGAATCACAGCTTTGAAATGGATATCTGACATGATTTCTGCTCCCCTTCAAAAGCTGAACAGCTGAAGGGACAGTGAAGTGTCCTGCACTGCTGCTGAAGGGTTCCTCCCATGTGCTTAGCTCCACTGAATGTATGTCTAAGCATAAAGTAGTGATATACTTGAAAGTAGTAGTGAAAAAGTAATGGCAACTTATTCAAAAAATGCATTTTTTGCATTAAACTTCTTAATTTTTATCATGAGGCGAAATGGTCAAAAATTTGTCAGACCCTGAAGTCGCATTAAAACTTATCTTTCCTTTTTTTGTTCATTGTCTACACAAATTACTTGTTTCATTAATCAGGCTTGATTTGTGTCAGGCTTATCCAGTATATACTCAGTGACCACTTTATTAGGTACACATTGCTAGTACTGGGTTTGGTCCCCTATTGCCTTCAGAGGTCAGCAACATCACTTCCGGAAGGCTGTGACCTATAAACAATCCTCAACTGGCACTGCGGGGCCCAAACTGTGCAAAGAAAATATCCCCACACCATAACACCATCAGCAGCATTAATTGTTTATGCAAGGCAGGTTGAATGCATGCTTTCATGTTGTTTATGCCAAATATCGGCCATACCATCAGAATATCACAACAGATACCAAATCCATACTCATTTGGCAATATTTTTCCAGTCTAACATGGTCCACTCTTGGTGAGCCTATGCTCACTGTAGCCACACTTCCCTGTTCTTAGGTGACAGGACTGACACCTGGTGTGGTTTCCTGCTACTGCAGTCCATCTGCTTCAAGGTTTGACGTGTTGCACATTCAGAGATGCTCTTCTGCATACCTTGGTTGTATTGAGAGGTTATTTGAGTTACTGTTGCCTTTCTCGCCTGCCCAAGGGTTGGTTCCCACCTGCACCCGTTGTTGGTATCCAGTGGGGATTAAGCAGTCATCATAATGGATGGATGTTGCCTTTCTATCAGCTTGGTTCTGTCAGGCCATTCTTCCCTGACTTCTTCCCTGGCATTTTTATGCATAGAACCACTGCTCACCTGATGTTCTTTCTTTATTGGCCCATTCTCTGTATACCCTAGCAATGGTTGTATATAAAAATCTCAGCAGATCAACAGTTTCTGAAATATTCGTACCTGCCCATCTGGTGCCAACAACCATGCCATGTTCATTCATTTGCGGGAGACTCCCAGAACTTCTGGGAGGTGAGATGTCTGAGATGGTCACTGGGGTGAGGACCTAATGTTAAATTGTTACCTGATTTTATTGTTTTCAAAGGTG
Organism: Cyphomyrus plagiostoma; assembly: GCA_019775915.2. Lineage (NCBI taxonomy): Eukaryota > Metazoa > Chordata > Actinopteri > Osteoglossiformes > Mormyridae > Cyphomyrus > Cyphomyrus plagiostoma. The sequence goes on along the minus strand of JABFEA020000017.1, from coordinate 18,776,781 downwards.
GCTGCTCATGCCTGTGCTCTGAAGCACCACACCCTTCCTTTGTATTGGCTGTACAATGTCAGCTGTGTCAAAGGTGCCAATGTGTACTGGATGCCATAGGCTGCAGTTGCTGGTTCGTCCCAGTCAATGCATTGGCTATGGAGTAGAGAACAGACAATGGTGTTGCTGGTTCAAACTGCACTATTATGCAGACCAAGTGAAAGGCAAGCAAAACACTATTTTAAAATGCCGAAAGCCTTTTTAATGTGGATCCCAGCTTTCAAATGGCTCCTGCTGTATCTGACTTGGGTGCTGTTGGTGGATTGTGAACAGGTATATAAAGGTACCTTCAAAACGGACAGCATTGATCACCCACATGCACGTCACAATACAAGTCTTGTTCAAAGTCCTGAGATGACTGGCGTCATTACGCGCATGTGTACTGTATACAGAATATTATGTTAATAATAAAAACGTGTGATTCTAGTTTTGCTTTATCAGCCCTCAGTCAATAGCAGACAACATTAAGTAAATAAATGCCAGCTATGCATTTGCATTGCTAACAATATAAAAGCTTTATCAGCTGAGCTACAACAACAAAAATGGTAGGTCACATACAGAATTACACATTAGAACAGATATTGTTATTCATATAGTACGGAAAAGATGTAGCCAGGCTGCAAGACAGCAGGAAAGACTGAACTGCAGTTCTCAGTTGCAGTGCTGTCTGGCAGTTCAGAAAGCTTAATGATCAACTATGAATTGATTTTTATACTGTTTATTGTTACTTTTTTATACACTACTGTTTATGTTTAATTGGTTATTCTGTTCTACACTGCTGTGTATTTTACGGAAGAGAATTAGGGCCACCATGAAAATATTATTTGAATTCTGACTTTCATGTCAATCAATTTAAAGTCAGAATTCTGAGATTAAAGTCAGAATTTGGACATTATTCGCTTGTGGTTTTTGCCACAGAGATAACTAGGCTCCTAATAATGGAGAACCGGCTATAGCGATGGAGCCCTTGGACTAGATTCAGTGTTGCAAGTTAAGTGCAGTGGTGTGTAAATGGGAGCGAGCGCAAGAGGCACTGAATGCAGGCTTTTTGCCCACTGTCAATACCATGGTGCAGCCACCAGCTGCACACCTCACAGCAATGGTGTCCACTAAGGTGGAGGCATAAGCAGACGAATCTCCCGAAGTCCTGTCGGCTGATAAACAACTGTCAGCAGGGTCCAGACTTTGCGGATGGAGGTGAGTAGATTAAAACAGTAGCACAAGTCCAGTCCTGATGAATTCAGACAGCGCCAGTGCTCCCCGGAACGGTCACCTCGTCTGCAGGGAAGAGCGGCTTCAAGCCCCTCTCTGCGCGCCTCACCACAGAGATATCGCCAGCCTGCAAGGCCATCACAGCGTGGTTTCTCGCACGACAGGTATTCTGGACGTTACTATTCATTAGACCGTAGGGGACGTCGCTACATCAGCTCACCTCCATCCTCGCCGCATCACAGCGACCAGAGCTCCTCCAGGCGTCAAAGCCCGAGCGATCATCATTACGGCAGCCCAGACCCATACCATCCGGGACGGCCAGATGCATCAGGGTACTCCAGTGGGTCATCATATCGCAGAGCAGACAACCCAGCCGGTGCCCGTGATCGCCCGGCACCTTCCTACCTGTATGTACGGCATCATGTCATCTTCACCACGGATGATCGCAAGCTACAGGGAAACGAATGGTAGCAGGTACTGAGGCCCAAGTGTCTGCTGCTGTTAATCGATCTGATGTATGGCATATGTGTTTTTTCTCCTTTGTCTCCAGCTTGTTATGTTGCAAATTGTACTATATCATGCTTGTACCTATACTTGCCTGGTGTAGTAGGTCAGTTATAGTGACACTGGATTTATTTTGTTCTGTTACCTGTTATAGGGGTTGAGATATTTCGAGTTGTCTATTCTGAAACGAGGGCGTTTCTTTTAGTAGCAAGGGGAGGCTGTAACGGCGTATTATATTTTGTTGTTAATGAAACAAAAATGTTTTGTGTTTTGCTTGATGCAACAATGTCACACAGGAACATTATGTTGATTGCGGTAAGGAGAGGAGGAGGAGAGATGGGGAGTTTTCGAGTGCAGGAGCCGTGGTTGCACTTTGGTGTGCCTCAATAAGGACTACTTTGAATAAGTTAACAGTAACCTGTTTATTCCATGCCTCAGGGAGGACTGGAGTTAACCCACCGAACCCCAGATTATCAGGGTTACAATATCATTTCCCAGGGAGACGCACTTTCGCACAGCTCCACTCTCATAAGAGCGCGGGGTCATGCTTCTGCACGTTTAGTATCCGCCATGCCTCCGAGGACAAGAATGATGTAATGCAGTTGCAGACATGGTGCCTTGTGGGTAGCATCGTCACAGTGCACGCCCACAGCCAATTCCACAGCAGCGACAGCATCGCAAGGGGAAATCGTTTCAGATGCAGAAGACAACTTGTGGATGGTGCCTTAGTTAGACGGAGGCATGACCCGAGAAGAAGGTGGGGACTGACCATGAAGAGGGGAGTGTCACGGTGGGGGCAGCTGAGAGGGAACCAGAGGCTCGGGCAGTATAGCAGGGCAGAGCAGTGGACTGGAAAGCACTTACTAATTTTACACAGGGTATGCTAATGCTGACTGAAAAAGAACCTAATTTCAAACAGGCCCAACAGGCAAATAGAAGACAAGATAAAATATTATATGTAGAAAATTAAAGAAATTAAAATGAAACAAAAAGCGTAAAGAAACAATATTATCAGAGAAGCCTAGAACAGCTTGCAAAGCAGCAATATTAACCTTTACTTTTCAAAATGTACTTTAAACCTTTGTTGTTCAGATTTATGTTTACGTTAAATGCTTTTGTTGTAGTACATGTAATAAATGAAGGCATGTTAAATACAATAGCCTTGGTGTGAAATTTACATTTTACTACACAGCTTGTAGAGCAGATGGGTAGCAGCACCGAGCTGAACAGTTTTGTGACCACGAATCTCAATTGATACTCAAAAGTATTCACAGATGGAATTTAGGAGCTGTCTCTGCAAGTAGCCAGACGTAGCAGAAGCAGTAGGCTGCTGAACTGTCGAAAAAGTCATGTTTTTAAGGCTGTTTTATTTATTACCATTTTTTATGTTCGGTCAATTTTATTTATTAGTGTGTTTTTTTCCATCCACACATTTTGACAATAGCTTTACTTTAAGTTTATATTTAAGTTTAAATTTATTTATAAATATAGGGTATACTTTATTTATTATAAGGATTTGGATAAAACCTTGAGTTTATGTTCGGTGTTGGGGTGAGAAGCGGTGGTTAGCCTTCATTCCCTAGAAAATCATTTACTAGCTGGTCTCCAGTTTTGGTCCTAAGCATTTGCGCACTGCAACAGATACCAAAGAACCAGGCCTTCTAATTACTGTACCAACAGCTATGCAGCTCAGCCAGCGCATGCATACTAAAATGGCAGGTTTGTGGCAGTTGTCCATATCAGTTTATTTCTCTTGTGTGTGTATGTTTTTGTGCAATCAGCTAACTTTCCTGAAGTCAAGCTCAGCCAAGTTCTGTGGGTATTCAGCTTGCATGAATAGCCCTCACTGCCAATGCAAAGCTCCGGGGCTGAATGAGCATCCAGATCTATTCACAATGTTTTCTCCTCTGTAAGATCCTGTGATGTAAAATATGCCCTGAATGAGCCTTCGTGGCTGGGCGCCCAGGTACTGTGTGGAGGTGGTGGGCCATGGCATATCTGCAGAGAGGCCTGCTTACTGCCCCCTGGTGTTCACAGATGTCCACACCATGCTACTCAAACAAACCTATACCAGGATATGCCCCTCCATTTGCTGCGTTTCTGCATGCCGTTCAAGGATCTTTTAGAAGCAGGTGGCTTGTATGCATGGTTTTATGATGTTTGTTTCCAGACTTAATAAAGGTAAAAGGCATTTTTCCCTTTCAATTTCAATATTTTTTGGTTAAACGTTTGTTTATAATGGCGAGGGAGATCCCATGTTATTCACTTCCAACTGATATTATGTCTCATAGGTCAAAACAGGCTTGTGATCTGGTCGTGTGTCAGTGATGAGCAAGAATGACACAGAGGTAGAATTGAATCACATGACCTAAACATCCAATCTTGATGGATGCTTTCTAGCTCAACAGCAAGTGATGTGTCAAACGTCGGGTTAGAAATTATTTCATGTAAAGCCGAATGTAACAGGAACACAAATATTTAATAACATTAACAGCTGCTGTGCTGTGGCCCCCTCCTGCAGATAGATGTAGTCAGATAGATATACTGGTGTTAAATTGCTCACACTGCGTGAGTGTATCCCTCGCCTGCTGCCCTCTGCTTCCCCTGACCCAATACTGGAATAAGCAATTATTGAAAATGGGTAGATGGTAACAATAATAGTAATTGTACATTTAAATTATACATGTAAAGAACAGGCAGCCCTCAACCGAAACCATGTTTAATAAACATTTACCATTTAACCAAGGAAAACACAACGTATAAGTGCAGTATGTATTTATATAAGTTATTTTGCAGAATAACAGGAATAGTTAATTATTGGTTTTGGCACACATTACAGGCATGTGTAGTCCTACTACCTTTATTGGTGTATTCTTTTACAGGGTTACTGCAATGTTAACGCACTACCTGTATTATGATACTCAACTTCTGACAAACCCTGTAACCTTGATCAGAATATGCAGGTATAAGATGGAGGGATGATGGAGAGGTGGATGGATTAACACGTGGTTTTAAACCTGGTTTAATTCTCTACTGCTATATATGTGCTTAATCTGAAATGATACTTTATTTACTTTGCACTGATCTATTTATTTAACCAAACAATGGGATCCCAACCACTGGGTTTATCAACATGGTCCAACCTTATTGATGGACCACCTCTGTTTGTCAGCCTCCAGCACCTCCCTGCATGGTGAAATGACTGTTCTCCTCTGACAATATATAAGCATGGATAGGCTGGACACTCACAAACCAAACTACTGGATGTTTCTCTCACAGATGGATCATTGTTTAATGCAGAATAGTGATTAATTCTTCACTTCTTCGTCTCGAAATGGACCGGTGCTTCAAAGCAAACCTCGGAAAGGAAAATAAGCCCTGAGCGGCTGTGTGTTGCTCTCAGCTCTCCTCCTCACAAGCTGTGCCACACAAGGGCTATGTTTTTATTCCAGTTCTCTGGTTTTACTCCAAGTTCTGGCACCCCACCCCCCAAATGCACAGAGCACAATAACGCCTTTTAGCTGTCTCGCCCACAATGGACACCTTTCTCTGCCACAGTGTGATAATTTGGTGTTTGGATCCACCTGTGGTGACAAAAAAATGCCACCTAGGAACAGACCATGTAATTTAACCCTGTAAGTGCTGTATAAAAACACATATTGTTTATTTTAGCTTGTCCTAAATAGTTAGGAAGAGCTCAATGTAGAACCATGATTCCTCTGCATCTAAAGGCGCCAGTTGAGGTGATTCGGGCATCTGTCTAGGATACCTCCTGGACAGCTCTCTGGGGAGGTGTTCTGGGCATGTCCAACCAGGAGGAGGCCCGGGGTAAACCCAGGACATGCTGGGGAGGTTATATCTCTCGGCTGACCTGGGAACACCTTGGTATCCCCCGGTGGGGCTGGAGGTGGTGGCTGGTGAGGGGGAGATCTGGGCATCCCAGCTTGGACTGCTGCCCTCACGAGCCGACCACGGAGAAACAGCAGAAAATGGATGGATGGATGAATGGATAGATAGATGAATGAATTAAAAAGTTATTGTTTCCTATCACCAATACCAATTTAAAACCACTGAGCAAGTTTATTTAATAACATCATCTTCCAATTCCCATGAATCTCTATAAAGAATCCATCCAGTGCAGTTGTCCTACTCAGAGTTAAGGAATCCATCCAGTGCAGTTATCCTGCTCAGAGTTAAGGAATCTATCCAGTGCAGTTATCCTGCTC
>JABFEA020000017.1:18738873-18756112 GCA_019775915.2 Cyphomyrus plagiostoma | reverse complement strand
TCCTCCCAGTGGGACATGCCCGGAACACCTCACCAGGGAGGCGTCCAGGAGGCATCCTAAGCAGATGCCCGAGCCACTTCATCTGGCTCCTCTCAATGCGGAGGAGCAGCGGCCCTACTCTGAGTCCCTCCCGAATGACCGAGCTCCTCACCCCGTCTCTAAGGGAGAGCCCAGCCACCCTGTGGAGAAAACTCGTTTCGGCCGTTTGCACTCGCGATCTTGTTCTTTCGGTCACTACACACAACTCGTGACCATAGGTGAGGGTAGGAATGTAGATCCACTGGTAAATCGAGAGCTTTGTCTTTTGGCTCAGCCCCTTCTTCACCATGACAGACCGATGCAGTGCCCACATCACTGCTGACACTACACCGATCTGCCTGTTGATCTCCTGCTGCATCCTTCACTCACTCGGACCAAGCTCTGACACTGGTTGTACAGGGACCGAACAGCCCTTATAAGGCAGCCCGGCACCCCATACTCCCGGAGCACTCCCCACAGGACTCCCCGAGGGACGTGGTGGAATGCCTTCTCCATGTTCACAATGCACATGTAAACTGGTTGGGAAAACTCCCACGCACCCTCCAGGACCCTGCCGAGAGTATAGAGCTGGTCCACTGTTCCACGGCAAGGGCAAAAACCACACTGCTCATCCTGAATCTGAGGTTCGACTATCAAATGGACCCTCCATTCTAACACCCCCGAATAGACCTTACCAGGGAGGCTGAGGAGTGTGATCCCCCTATAGTTTGAACACACCCTCTGGTCCCCCTTGAAGAGAGGGACCACCACCCCGGCAACACCCCCGATGTCAACGCCATGCCGCAAATGCGTGTCAACTAAGACAGCCCTGAAACATCCAGAACCTTGAGGAACTCTGGGCGGATCTCATCCACCCCTGAGATGCTGAGCTTTGTAACCACCTCAGCAACCTCTGCCCCAGAAAGTCCTGCTTCCTCTTGGGAAGGCGTGTCGGTGGAATTGAGTAAGTCTTCGAAGTATTCTTTCCACCGACCCACAACATCCTGAGCTGAGGTCAGCAGCGCACCATCCCCACCATAAACAGTGTTGATGCTGCACCGCTTTCCCGCTCTGAGATGCCGGATGGTGGACCAGAATCTCCTCGAAGCCGTCCGGAAGTCGTTCTCCATGGCCTCACCACACTCCTCCCATACCCGAGTTTTTGCCTCAGCGACTGCCAAAGCCACGTTTCCTTTGGATTGCCGGTACTCATGGGCTGCTTCCGTAGTCCCACAGGCTAAAAAGACCCAATAGGACTCCTTCTTCAGCTTGACGGCATCCCTCACCGCTGTTGTCCACCAGCGGGTTCGGGGATTGCCCGAGAAGCACCGACCACCTTATGGCCACAACTCCAGTCAACCGCCTCCACAATGGAGGCGCGTAACAAGGACCATTGGGACTCGATGTCCCCCGCCTCCCCCTGGACATGGGTGAAGTTCCCGGAGGTAGGAGTTGAAACTCTGCCTGACAGTGGATTACACCAGACATTCCCAGCAGACCCGCACTATACGCTTTGGTCTGCCAGGTCTGACTGGATTCCTCCCCCACCAGCAGAGCCAACCCACCACCAGGTGGTGATCGGTTGACAGCTCCGCCCCTCTCCTCACCTGATTGCCCAGTATATGTGACCGCAAGTCCAATGACACAACCACAAAGTCAATCATTGAACTGTGGCCTAGGGTGTCCTGGTGCCAAGTGCACATATGGACACCCTTATGCTTGAACATGGTGTTCATCATGGACAATCCGTGACGAGCACAGAAGTCCAATAACAAAACATCACTCGGGTTCAGATCGGGGGATGGGGGGGGGCATTCCTCCCAATCTCGCCCCTCCAGGTCTCACTGTCATTGCCCACGTGAGCATTGAAGTCCCCCAGCAGAACAAGAGAATTCCCGGGAGGAGCGCTCTCCAACACCCCTTCCAAGGACTCCAAAAAGGTTGGGTATTCTGAACTGCCGTTGGGCGCATAAGCGCAAACAGGACCCGTCAGGACCCATCCCCCCACCCAAAGGCGAAGGGAGACTACCGTCTCGTCCACCACGGTAAACCCCAATGTTCAGTTGCCCAGCCAGGGGGCAATAAGTATGCCCACCCCAGCTCGACGCCTCTCCCTGTGAGCAACTCTAGTGTGGAAGAGGGTCCAACCCCCTTCGAGGAGACTAGTTCCAGAGCCCAAGCTGTGCGTCAAGGTGAGCCAAACTACATTTAGTCAGAATCTCACAGCCTTCCGCCCTTGCTCAGGTTCCTTCCCCACCAGAGAGGTGACATTCCATGTCCCTAGAGCTAGCTTCTGCAGCTGAGGATTGGACCGCCAAGGTTCCCACCTTCAGCCACTGCCCAACATTGCACCCGACCCCTATGGCCCCTCCTACAGGTGGTGTGTCCATTGGAGGGGGGACCCACGTGCCTTGTTCGGGCTGTGCCCGACCAGGCCCCATGGGTGCCGGCTTGGCCCCCCGGCGCTCGCCATGGACCCCCACCCCCAGGCCTCGCTCCGGGGGGGGGGGGGGGGCGGTGACCTGCGTCCAGGCAAGGGAAAACGTGAATCCAATATTTTGTTCACCATAAGAGATCTGATGAGCCGCACTTTGTGTGGTTCCTCACCCAGGACCTGTTTGCCTTGGACGACCCTACCAGGAACGTAAAGCCCTGGGCAACTTAGCTCCTGAGATCATTGGAACACGCAAACCCCTCCACCACGATAAAGTGTCGGTTTCAGGAGAGGCAAATAATATAGCATCATACACTATTACATATGTATTAATTAACCACATACAATGGATGGATGGATGGATGGATGGCTATATTAGAGGGGGGCAGCGTGTGGCTCAGTGGGCGAAGCCTGTGTGCCTGTAATCATTAGCCTTAGTTACACACTCAAGTAATGTTAATTCATCATTAATGAATCGTGATGCATATTTTATCTCCAGCAGTTATTATATTTGATACTATATCGGTTAATTCTATACACCTGTGTGAACTACTGAAGGAACTACTGAAGCAACAACTAATGAATAACACAAATGAAACACTGACCTCATGTTTGTTCATTAATGAATTGTTACATGTATCTTGAGTAGTGACTATATTTGTTCATGATTCCTACTAAAGTAGTAACTGAGTTATTATTAAGTATTTGTGGCCCTTCAAGTAAAGTGTTACTATTATGGCAATATATAATACATTATATACTCAGCCAATCAGTCCTCTAATTAGTAAAATAATTAGGGAGCTGCAGCAAAAACCCGCATGCCCTTTGCGGATAAGATTGGCCATCCCAGCCATAAAGTGTATTCTTGTACACTGTTATTATTATTGTGTCTGATATCTTTATTAAAATATGTGTTGGTCACTGAGAAAAGGACAGATCTTAATTGCATGGAATAAAGTAGCCAGGAACACCATAATGTATTTTCATATTTGAGAAATTATGCCCCACTAATCACTGGCATATACCAATGAGTAACATGGGATGTTTTGTATAAAACGCTAAATATAAAAAAAACTGATTCTGCTTTTCATTTACTTGCACTGACACAGAAGTCCCCAACTGTTTTTCCTTGAGGAAAAATATCAACAACATAAAGCCAAGGTCCAATGTGGGAGGAAGGGGACATGGATGATGAAGACATTTACTGATCCAGGATGGGAAGGGGGGCTGTGGATCGATTGTGCGGTCCAGATTTTGAAGCATTTTTTTTAATGCGGACCATTGGTCTGCCAATTGGTCATCACTGCAAAGCATTTAAAACTTAAGAACAGCTTACTCTGTTCTTATAGTAATTATAATATATACATTTGTGTTAGAGTATCATATATATAAAATATAAGCTACTGTATATAAAATCGTCTTCTTTCTTAACAGAAGCGTTTAGTCACATTTTGAAGAATCAAGCTAATCAGTTCAGACTGTGGTGTAAAGGAATCTCAGTAGGGAAGATGAGGCAGAACTGTTTTGTCAGTGGCCAACCATGTATTGCTTCTGACATATTACCACTGTGGGGGCTGCAGGCTGAAGTTGGCTATGTTACCTTCACACCTCCTTGCTGAGCCTCTCGTAGATTAGCAATTAAAAGTGCGCTGCTCCCTTAAGAGCACTTTCCTGCATGAAAATGTACAACCCGCGACTTGCCAGGTAGCATATTAGCGTTGCGCGCGAACTGCATTCAGATGTTCCAGTAGATTTGGAGACGGCAGAGGATTGTTTACTCGCTAGATCTTCGGCAGCTTTGAGTTTGTGTAAGCCATGCCCATTCCATTTGAAATGATAAACTGAAAATCTAAAAGTCTGGCTTTTTAAATTTCAGTTACCTTGACATTGATGAGCCTCTTGAGGATATCAATCCAAAGACACTAATTGGGGTATGGATGGTACGGACATTTCCCTATCAAATCTGTGGTAGTACAGTGTGTGTCTGGGGCAGTGGGGGTTCAGGGATGATTTGTTCCCTACCAATGTTAAAACTAGACCTACACCCCTGCATCAATTCTGTAAAAAAGCTATAGTGTGATTTTAAACATCAGATCACTATGAATTCTGACCTTCAGGTGTAAAGTATGGGAATGATTCAGCAAAGACTGATTCATTGCTTAATGGAAAATGATTCCCCTTCCCTTTCTAATTATCTTGTTACTTGTAGACGGCTTCTCAGTGCTCAGTAATAATAAGATTCTTACTAAAATTACTTTGGAAACTGAAAATGTTTTTAAAAAGAATTCAATAACCACAATTGTCTGACACTTCTGCTGTTTTGCACATTATTGGGTGCTATTTACTTGGTGATTTTTGACATTAACTGCCATCTCAGGCAGACATAAATCTTTGAAAGTCAAAAGTCCTCAGTTTCCCATAACCTCCTCACCCAGTGTTTCAGTTTTGACGGCTGGCTTAATGCAGGAGTTGACTACATTGTAATTGTAACTGCATGGATCTTTAATGATGTACAAAAATTATGCAAGGAGTTTTACTGTTTGTTGTGAAGTTCTGGTTTATGCTTCTATTCAGCCTTTTTTGATCAATGTGAGGTAGAATGTATAACACACTGCCTGACTGTGAGAAACTACTGTATCAAATGTATTCAGAATTTCAAGTTACAGTAAGTCACTTATGCCCTGGAATTGATCACATCTCACAAAGTTGTCACAGTTAGAAGCACAGACTGCCACCAAGATTGGTGATAGATTGGGAAACAGTGCAATAAGCTGACTGTGAATTATGCTTGCAAGGAATTTGAGTTAAAACATACAGACCTTATAAGCAATACTGTTTTAAATAATGCCAACAAAAAGCTCATCCACTGACAACTACAACAAAATTAATTTAAAAAAACTCCTCCAATTAACTTGGATTCACCCACATAAAAGTACGGTACAGTACTAGTGACTAGGGTCTCGACATAAAAGAGGCCACTTGCAAATTTTGTTCTAGTGGTTAATTTTAATACCTCAGTTTTCCTTTTCAGTCTCATTGGAGGGTCACTTCAGAGTACCCCTCATTGTGCCCAGCAGTTAATAAAATAATCCATTGCGATAAATAAATTTATGAATTTCTCTTATGACAGAGTAGACTTGGTGTTCTGGGTAGACATCCTCCGGAATTGGTGTTGGACTGTGTGGAGTACGTTATATCCCAAAAGGACGACAAAGGACAGTGGTTTCAAAATTCAGCACATCTGTGTAATAATGTGAACTAAACAACCTTTCCTGGTTATAACAGTAATTAGAAAAAATTATGTCTGAACTAAATTTGCATAAAACAGCAGTAATTTCCCTTAGTTTTACTACTGATTTTACAACGATTACAACAGATGCTTGCCAGTAAAACATCACAAAGTTGAGATTGCCACTAAAATGCAGAACTGTCATAGAAAATTATGTCAAATTGTATTTATGTTGATGTAAAACTATGATTATATATGTTGGTGTAAATCCTGTACTGAAGTTATTCCAGTATTTTCCAGCCATTTGATACATCTACAGTATGTATTATGACTAAACCAGTAGCCTACTATGATTGGCTAATCAATACCTCAAGATATTTAAGTAATTAAATTAATTAATTGAGCTGGTGGTGAAATTTTAAAAAATACAAGGAATGGCTGAGGTGCCACTGAGGAGAAGTTTGGGAACGAAAGTGATGCTATTCAACAAGATATCAGAAGCATTTTGGAAGACAAATAATTTTGTCACTCTTAAGTTGACAACACAAGTCTCTCAGTCTTAACTGCCATGAGAAATATGTTATAACACAAGAAATATATAATTTTATCTTGACAAAATAAGAATTTTGTCATTTTTTGACTTGCACTAGGTTATTTATTGTTTATTTGTTCATTTGCATATATTTTGTTAAATTATGTTCTGAACAAATATACATTTACTACCTAGATAATGATTGTATTTCTGGGTGCTAAAGCCACCATAATATATGAAGGTAATCACTGTTTCAGAATGTCTTCCTCTAAGGGTCGGAAGGCGTTTTATCTTTATATGTAGAGCAGCCATCAGAGCAGAAAAATCATCCAGTGAATTTAATTGATGTAATCAAAATTGACTTGGTGAACTTTTTCCTGACATGCTAAAAGCCAAAAGTACTCAAACTGCATAACTTTCCAGTTCAGAGAAATGTCCATTTTTGCTTTTCTTTGAATGCGAGTTTTGCTGCCTTACTTTACTATCAAAGTCTTTGTGCAGATAATAACAGAAACAATAACAGATATTCTGCTATTTCTGAGTAAAATCCACATACAGAGAAGCTACACAAAATTAATTTCATCAGAAGGCCAGGAACACATGGAAGCATCTGTACAAAACTAAATGAAAAAGCTTCCCTGCAACAAAATATTGGCTTCAAATTCTGCGGTATAAAGAAAGTATGAGGTCTCTTTTTGAGGTGTTAGTACTTCCAAAAATGACACAAGCAAAACCCTGCCAGACCAGGGCTGTAGGATATGAGACTCGGAGATAAAGGAAGCTGTCCCAGGTGGGAACACTTGAATAAAACAGTGCTCTACAACCTGATTGAACCTAGAAGCAGTCATTTAGAAAATGACTAATGTCCGACACTGACCCAAGTATGCAAGTGTGAATGTCCATGGTCTGGCTTAACGGGGGCGGAAACAGTAAAAAGGATGCGACTACACCACCTTGGGAGTTTCACCCAAGGAATATAATTAAGTTCCAAAACAAGAACTCAACTCACTAAGGACACAGGTTCATTATGAATGGGGCAGAGAGGTGGTGACCGGATATAAAAACAAATTTATTAAAACAATCACTGGCTGCTGTCCTGCATACAACTGGCTGGGAATGTACCACCGAAGATATGGCATCAGCCCAAGCAATACCCAAGCCGGAAACAAGCATACAATGCTGACGCAATTACAATAGCACTCGTGTTCACAGCAAGTACACAGGCAATCCAACACAGCACACAATACACAACAGCAACCACCAAGCAAAGATAAAACAAACAAGAAAACCACCAAAGAGTACCAATGACACTTAGCACGTGTCCACACACGGCAGCAACTTGTCGACATTAATTGGGACGTATGGCATGGATTGGCGTCGCGGATCGCTGCCGAACCAGGCCCACCAGGCGCATGACAGCTCCAAACCGACCAGTCCGACCAGCTTGCTGGGACCTCCAAAAAAATCCAAAAAAATACAAACAAACAAAGCAAAAGCAAAACGGAAACAAAACAGCAGCATTGGTGCTATGACGGCAACCCCGTTGCTAAAAGAAATGCAAATACATTACAATGAAAGAAATCGCCATGAAGGGGGAAGTAAGAATGGAAACCTACCAGGCATCAGGTAAAGGAAGCACAGGATGACAATGCTGCCAGCATCAGCTTCATAAACAACACTCGCTAGGGAAGTGGAATGAACATTACGAATAGTTTACAAGCCCAGACTTCAGCCACCAGGAAGGGAAGGTATAATACCTGCCAAGTTGACTGGGCAAAAAATGTTGAATCGTAACATTTAAACTCTGAAGTGACCACAGAGACAGATTCCCTCTTTCTGAATATGAGACTGCCAACACACACAAGTGACACACATAGCCAAAGCCCCCTGGCATGTGCATCACGGATGTTTCACCTTGGCCACTTCTATCTTTTATTCATGGGCCAATTATCCAATCAGGAACCAGAAGGCAATCAAGAAGGCAAGCACATAAATGACATCCTGCTACACAAGCATGACTTAACAATCACAGAAAAGATATTAAGTCGTTGAGTACTGTGTTGGCCCGAATATAATTTATTTATTCGTTTTTTTGTCACAAGTGTTTTGATTTAAGCGAGCCGGCCAACATCCCCCACAGCTAGGACAGTGCTACAGGCCTGAATGATGGAGAGACAGAGTGAACATAAAAGTCGTTCAAAAGTTGGGTAGCCAACAATTGAGGAGTTATGATGCCAGTTTTAAGATCATGACGATTAATGCAGCAGTCATCGAACAACTCTCACGCAGCCAAGAAACATGGTGTCGCAGAATGTAATGTTCAAAGATGGCAAGCCCAAAAAGACTTGCAAATGTAAACCGTTGGAGAAAATCTTACTGTGGTCTTCAAAGCAGCCTCTTCCAAGAGATTGATAGGAGAGTGTGTGAATATGTGACTGAAAAAAGGAAAGATGGAATGCCTATTACTAGAGCTATCATTCAGCTGTAGGCTTTGGAGATCGCTAAAGAGTTAAACATACCCACCGACGACTTCAAAGTTAGCAGTCGGGGGTGTAGGGGAATGATGCCACACACTGGACTAGCACTGTGCTGCAGGACAAGTCTTGCCCAGTGCTTGCTTTCAGACTTTGAAGAGAAGCTACTGTCTTTTCAAAAACTTAAGAAAAATTCACTTATACTCAGTGACTCAGATAGGCAATGCTAATCAAACACCAGTGTTTTTTGACGGGCCAACATCTGTCACTGTTACCAAGAAAGGTGAGAAATCAGTTATTGTGAAGTCTTTTGGGAAAGAGGAAAACTGAATCATTGTCATGTTGGCAAGCAAACTCCTCACATATGTGATTTGGAAACACAAGCCCAGGAAAAGGCTGGATGGACATGAACTGGTAGTGGACTGGCAATAGGTTGTGTGGGGCAGGTGCTGTGGCACTCTCAGGTTTGGATGCATTCTGTGGACACTTATCAGAGCAAGTTATTACCAATTTGCACTGCTGTCATTATTGCAAGCCTGCTTTTCCCTCTCACTGTCAGATTTGTTTCAATACTGTTATAGTTATACTTAACTCGTATGGTTAATGCAGATGTTGAATTTTTGAGGCTATGGTTCTTTTCTGCCTTTCTTGCCTAATATTTGCATGTTTATGGTAGCTGGATACCAAGTCATTAATCTGCCTATGCTATTTAATTTAAATGTGAAAAAAATAATCTAAAAGATTAATTAAATTGATTTCCCAGTTTAATATGTAAATGATGTTAAAAATAAAAGCCAACAAAACAAACATTAGGCCTAAAAAGGGGGGGCCGTCTCATATTCAGGGTCATCAAATATTTAGCTCAATATGCTACTTGTACTAAACAACTGATTACTATGAATATATTAATGATCTATTTAAATTGACAAGATCACTGGTAATACTGCAACTGTAGCTGGGCAACTGTACAGAATCTATACTATAGATGATGTACATGTAGACAGATGTTAAATTCAACCAGCTGTGAATGCCAGTAAAATAAAAAAAACCATGTGTGTCTAGGATGAACAGTGGTAAGATCTCAAACAACATCCTGCGACACTCCTCTTTGGCACCATGACATGCTGTCACGAAATGGTGTTATTTTGTGCCATCAAAATCATTATCGTCATTAAAATAAAAATAATGTCATGTTGTACTCTTGTAGATACAAGAGTTTCTCACATCACTGAGAAAAAAAATAGTTTTTGTTTTTCCAGTTATACCCTTGACAGCATGTGTTGGGGAAAAAATGGGTAACTTTGTTACAGTAGGTAGGGCAGTGCTGTTGATTCAGGGCGGATACCCTCTATGCCTCCTGTGTGAATGGGTTTATGCCCGCTATCCAAAGACATGCAGATGCAATTCAGCATCTCAAAAATGCTGCTTATGATTGTGTGTGATCTGGGGTGCAGTAACATCCCATTCTTTATAAGTACCATGTCCTGGTGTTTGTTTACCCTGGTTCCAGTCTGAACTTGAGACCTTCTCCACCTGTATCACTGCAGAACCTTCCATCCAGATAGTGACCCCTAGTCCAGATGGTTAACGGAAAAGCTTTCCAGTATTGGTGGGATGGTCATCCATCTCTGAGCAAGACAATCACATACCACAGGCCAAAGCTTGACTGCTTTTCCTTTAAATTGGATCATGTATCTCAGCAATTGCCACATCTCTCTCTCTGGATGTCTGCCTGTAGAAAGTTTTTTTTTTTAATTTATTACCACTGCAAATTTGCCCCCCGGTGATACTGATGAAAGATATGGAATTCATAGTGAGTTTAAAGAGAATGGTTCATTTTTTAGATTTTTAGAGGCTAAAAATTTATGAAATAGGCATTCTGGGATTCTTCTATATTAATAATATTGGAGCACAGTTGAGCATAAAGAAGGCCTTGATTTTCTGGGATGCTTGTTCAGTACAGATGATGAACGACAGCTGTGCCTCCCAGACTGAGGTGGCTGCATTTCTTCTGCCCTGAAGGAAATCAGACACTGGACCGGCAGATCCACAGAAAGGCTCAGTGCACTTGGCTGTACTGTAATAACATTAGCATGCCAAGAACAAGACTGCACAGGGTCTTACGGATGGTTAATCTGCTGCTGATTGCAGAAAACCTGGGTGAGGTGGAACAGGCTGTACATTTAATTTCTTCTCATTGAAATCCTGCGGCACATAACCATCTGAACATTATGGCCTGCATCATGCTATCTACGCACACACACACGCGTGAGTTAGAGATTATTCTGTACTGACCTGTGAGCATCCTTTGGATCAGTTTCTGAGCTGACCGAAGGGCAGAAAACACATTCACTCTGACATCTGCAATCTCCAAGCCAACTGTGATGCACATACAAAAAGTAAATAGAAAGCTGTATCAGCCTAAGGGACAAAGCCTTGTTTGCAAAAGACTATATTCTACTTTTTTGTTCTTCCACTGAGACATTGCAGAGACCCGATACATGCTTATTAACAAAGGGAATATTTGAATTAATGGGAATTGTGTGCTGCATCATTCAGGAAGGCAGAGAGCTCCATTTATAAGGAAAGAGCTTCATTCATAATAAATATGCAAAAGCACTTTTTCAAAACAAAATGTGCATGAAAGATTTGTTTTTATTGCTTTAATGAGTGGTTTGATAGAAACATTGGTTTTCTGTTCAAAAATTCTTTATTAAACAAAAGGAGGCCAGATCCTTTGGGATGGTAGTTGTAGCTCATTCTTGCATTCACAATAAGCCTCTGCTGGGGATATGCAATATTGTGGAGTCCCTGTCATACTAAAATTTAATAGCTACTGAGAACTAACAAATACTAACAGATTTTGCCGGAAGATGTCAGCCGCCCAAGCAGGCTGCAGCTAATTACAAAGGTTTTTTGTTTTTCTAAGTAGTCATTTTTTTCAAAGAACTCTTCCATAAAAGCTCGTACATCTCAGCAGAACTTGCACCTGGAGGACCTCATCAGAGCAGACTGCGGGCTTTTTGACGGATATTTAAAAGTGTCACTCAAAGGGCACTTATGTTTCAGAGTTTAAAGTGAAATGTAGGAGTAGAGCAAGCAAAGGCAATCAGGAAGAGCACTTATGAGGTTTGTTCGGGACCCTCTTAGATTAATGGGCCATTGAATTTTCCGGCCATTTAAGTAATCTGCAATTAATTGCAAAAGAACTCTGAGCCCTTTTGCCCCTTTCTGACTAACAAAAAGAAAACACTCTACTGAAAATAGAATGAGGAAAAGAGCATTTGCCAGGTATGTCTCACGCCTGCTCTGAGCTCCAGCTGCAATATAATGGTCTTAAATTTAATGGCGCCTGCTTGGAGCTGAGGTTCCCTTTAACAGAATTTCCACTGAGAAAGGAGCTGCATCAGAAATATACAGATCTGTGAGACCCCAAAAGACTTCGTTCTACTCGTAAACCTTTATATTGTAGTGAAAATGTCCACCTGTTTCGCTTGGCTTTTTCTTTCTGTGCTATTTTTGTACATTAACATATTTCCCGGTGAGATTTACAGCCAGGAGTGAGAATGTCATATCCCAACCAACCGTTCACCCAACCTAGTTTTTCACAATAGTCACAGCAATGTTTAGAGTTTCAGTCTCTATAGTAAAGTCAGACTTTGTGGGGTTCAAGGTTAGTGGTAATATCCACTGAAGCCTTTATTCTCTTCAAGGTCCTAAAAAGTTACATAGGTTCTTCACATAAATCTTTAGTTCAAACAAGGAATGACATGTACATATCAAGGTCATGAAAAACTTTTAAAAAGAAATACACTTTAAAAATATATGACAAAAATAAAGATGGCAAAGTGTATTCTTAAGAAAAATATATTATATATACAACAACACCCAGATGTTCATCATACAAAGGTCTATAATGGGACATTTTCCACAATATATCTGTAAACTTTGGAAAACATGAAATACATGTCATATGTCTGAATTCTGGTACTACAGTTGCAAGAAAAAGTATGTGAACCCTTTGGAATTATATAGATTTCTGCACAAATTGGTCATAAAATGTGATCTGATCTTCTTCAAAGTCACAACAATAGACAAACACAGTCTGCTTAAACTAATACCACACAAATAATTATATGGTTTTATTGAACCCACCATGTAAACATTAACAGTGCAGGTGGAAAAGGTATGTGAATCCTTGGAGTTTATAACTGCTTGACCCTCTTTTGGCAGTATAACCTCAACCAGATGTTTCCTGTAGTTGCAGATCAGACCTGCACAACGGTCAGGAGTAATTCTTAACCATTCCTCTTTACAGAACTGTTTAAATTAAGCAATATTCTTAGGATGTCTGGCATGAATCGCTCTCTTGAAGTCATGCCATAGCATCTCAGTTGAGTTGAGATCAGAACTCTGATTGGGCCACTCCAGAAGGCGTATTTTCTTCTATTGAAGACATTCTGTTCTTGATTTACTTCTATGCTTTGCGTTGTTGTCCTGTTGCATCACCTATCTTCTGTTGAGCTTCAGTTGGCGTACATATGGCCATAGGTTCTCCTGCAAAAGATCTTGATAAACTTGGGAATTTGTTTTTCCTTCGATTATAGCAATCTGTCCAGGCCCTGACGCAGCAAAGCAGCCCCAAACCGTGATGCCTCCACCCACAGTTGGGATGAGATTTTGATGTTGATTGCTGAGCCTCTTTTTCTCCACACATGGTGTTATGTGAGTCTTCCAAACAGCTCAACTTCGGCTTCATCTGTCCACAGAATATTTTGCCAGTAGTGCTGTGGAACATCCAAGTGCTCTTTTACAAACTTCAAACGTGGCTTCCTCCGTGATGTCCTCCCATGAACTCCACTCTTGTTTAGTGTTTTACGTAATGTAGATTCGCCAACAGGGATGCTAGCATGTGCCAGAGATTTTTGTAAGTCTTTAGCTGACACTCTAGGATTCTTCTTCGCCTCACTGAGCATTCTGTGCTGTGCTCTTGCAGTCGTCTTTACAGGACGGCCACTCCTAGGGAGAGTAGCGATAGTGCTGAACTTTCTCCATTTATAGACAATTTGTCCTACCGTGGACTGATAAATGTCAAGGCTTTTTGGAGATGCTTTCCAGCTTTATGCAAGTCAACAATTCTTAATCGTAAGTCTTCTGAGAACTCTTTTGTGTGAGGCATCATTCACATCGGACAATGCTTCTGGAGAAAAGCAAACTCAAAAACTGGGGTGTGATATTTTTTAGCGCAGGGCAGCTTTAGCTAACACCTTCAATCTAACCTCATTGATTGGACTCCAGGTTGGTTGACTCCTGACTCCAATTAGCTCTGGGAGATGTCATTAGCCTAGGGGTTCACATACTTTTTCCACGTGCACTGTTAATATTTACGTTGTATGTTCAATAAAAACAAGAAAACATATAATTATTTGTGTGGTATTGCTTTAAGCAGACTGCGTTTGTCTATTGTTGTGACTTTGAGGAAGATCAGATCACATTTTATTTACCAATTTGTGCAGAAATCCATATAATTCCAAAGGGTTCACATACTTTTTCTTGAAACTGTACATATAATCATACATGTAATTCAAGAAATATAACATCAGAAATCGGAAGGATGTCATTTATTATGTGCAACATCTGTGGCTTTCTGCTTGTTTTGTTGCCTCTCTAAAACAGAAAACTTGTGACAGCATTCGGAAGTTTGTAGGATGACATTGTTTCATGAAGAATTATTAATGTGAAAGAGCATTCTGTGTGAAGTAGGACCGAGGCCAGGAGGCAGAACGGAATGGAGAAAAGAGAATTCTAGCTGCAATCACATACTTTATTAATGTATCTGTAATCCATACATATTTTACCAAGTGGGGAAGCCGGGCTGCTGTGCTTCTCACAGGGAATGGGAGAACTGGGCCAGCCTCTGTGGACTTGAGCCTTTAACATTCAGTTATGGTCAGAAGGGGAAACTGAGAGGCTCATTCAGTTATCTGTTTTAAGGCAAAAAAAAAACATTAAGAAGCTTATTGGAAAGGAGATAGGGAACAAGAACCAGACCTAGGTGTCAATGAAGGGGAGTCAAATGAGGGAGACAGATAGTACCTGTCCTGTCACTCAATATGAAGAAGTTGATCCTTTTGCTTGTCAGGATACTGATACCAGGGTGGTCTGCGTAGCCATTGGCAGAGCCAGATGTGGAAGACACTGAAGCTTATTTGTCAAAGACTCCTTGCGACTCCTTTCGAGCATCTTATCAAGGAGGCTTACTATAGCACCCCCACTGAATCCAAGAAAAAGGTGATTTGTTCCTGGCTGTTCAGAGAATCACGTATGAAAAAAGTACAAAACCTACCAATCTCTATGGGACGGTAAAGGGGTGCATGAAGACCTGGCTACGTCTTCTGCATGCAATGTGTGATGAATTGATATATTCCTGCACAAGAGATGGAGGACTGCAGATTCATTCCCTGGTCAACCTTATCTCATTAGTACAGGTCATAGAGAATCAGGGGATTGCTCAGTCCATGGACCCCACCATTCAAGATTCTTTAATTGTCATGTAAATAGTTATACAAAGTGCAACATGTAGTGCATGCAATGCATCCTGAACCGCTCTTTTGTAGACTGTGCAAGTTGCGAAAGTTATAAAGCAAGCTAAAAATACAAGTAGAGGAGTACGTTCAAAATGAATGTAACCAGACATAAAAGTGACTAGTGTAGCAGTGTGGATTTGGTGAGGGGTACAAGAGCACGATCAGCAACACCACCTGCTTATCGCACGCTGAAATGGAGTTTGAAAGGGCATGGATGTGGGTAGCATACCAGGCCAACCCTAAATGAACTTTATTCCACAGGGAGTCAACAGCATCAGTTCCAATCAAGTTTTTTCCAATCAAGAAAATGATATATTCAGTCCCTACAGATTGAATAAAACACAAACCTGAGCATTGGTGTTGTTTACCTGTGCAGGGCATGGGAATTTGTTGCGTTCAAGAGCATAAAATTAGTAACTCCTGGAAATAGGCTCACTTTGGGTTCTGAGAAACACATTTTATATTGACAGCAAACATGTTCCCAACATGAAAAAGCCATAATCGTAGCAGAAGTGGAGCCCGGCTTCAGGGTAGGATGTGCAATGTGGCCCTTGAGTCCTGCTTGGAAATACTTGGTCAGTATCCACAATAAAATCCTGGACTACCAAGAACCTCACTGAATCATGGCTAAGGATGAGCTGCGAAAACCAGAGCTAGTATTTAAAAAGAATGGAGTTACCGTCATAATTGTCACTTTGTGCTGGGTATATGAATGAGATGAAGTATAAGAACATATTGGAACTAACACCATGCACTTCTTTGGCTTTCCAGTCGGAGCCAGAAGTAAGTAGAATGAGATGAACAGTGGTCTGCAGCTTCTTGGAATGACCCAGCTGAGAGAATTCTTAACTGATGAGCGATGCTATATTCTCTTGACATCCTGGCAAGTACACTGAAAATATCGGAGAAGAGAAGGTCTCTGGAGTAGGATGGGCTTCACGCATGACATTAACTTCTCTCTAGATAACACCATTGCCTCCTGTCTTCTCACCCTCTTTTTCATTTTAGGGCAGCGTAAAGTTCTATCTTCGTCCACTGGCAAAAGAACACCTATGCCTCACGCAACAAGTCACTAGATGTTGAAATGTGCATGGGCAGCTTATAATAACCCAGAAGAATAAAAAACAACAAATAAAAATAAAAAAAAATAATAGTACGCTTATCTTGGCTATTGGTTCTATCTACCATAGCTGATGGAAAGAACCATGAAAAATGCCATGATTAGGATGACTGGGGAACAGGTTATTTCTTCTCCATACTGTATATACTTGTGAAAATCCCTCCAAGTTGGAATGGTCACATGGCACAAAGTTTGGGCAAGGCCATTTATTATTGAGCAGGTTGTAGAATATAAGAAGATAACATGAATACCTTTGCTTTTTGTTTAAGTTTGTGTACCGCCAGAACTAAGAAATAATTTTTGGCCCAAGGGACAGGCATTTTTAATCAAGATTAAAATCCTCAGTCACCCAATTGTCCCCCCTCTTCCAGAAGTGTCCTAATAGGTGACAGATGTTTATTTGTCTGTGTGCTGGTAGACTATGAGCACAGCAGTTGGGCGACTAGGTGAGAAGCTGATGCTCATTAAGGGGAGGGGGTGCTGGAAAAAATGTTTTTAACCTTCATTCAGTGCTTATTATGGTTTGACAGCCGCAAAATTAAACAGATGTGTAACAACATATATTTCCATAATTTTGTTCTTTTTGCTAGTGATAAAAATATTACACGTCTATGTGAGGGCAATGGAATTACTAAGGTTACACAGTTTCTGCAGCATGTCAATGCATTTCAGCACATCTTTTTAGAAATAGGGCATAGGTTGTTAGAATGGTGTCGGCGGGTCTCGTCACTTGCAAAGAGTGTGGGTTGGATCACTGTTTAGAACATCAGAACTATACAAACGAGAGGAGGCCATTCGGCCCATCAAGCTCACTTGGGGAGAACTTAACTAATAGCTCAGAGTTG
>JABFEA020000017.1:18696154-18712787 GCA_019775915.2 Cyphomyrus plagiostoma | reverse complement strand
TGCCATATGATTGGTTGATTAGATAATTGCATTAATGAGAAATTGAACAGGTGTTCCTAATAATCCTTTAGGTGAGTATATATGTGCCTGGCCTTGCTTTGTGCCCTGCTTGGTCATTGTGTTTGGTTCATGTGTGTTCTCTGATGTGAATAATCCTTCTGTGATTCTTGTAGGTGTTTCGCTTGTGTTCCCTCTGCTTGCCCTAACTTGCAGTCCCAGCTCTTGTTTCTCCTAATGAAGCCTACCTGCCTTTGTTTTGACCCATTGTGATCCCTTTTGTTTTGTGTTTGAGTTCTGTTCTAATAAAATCCCCTGTTTGTCAGTTAGCTGCACTGTGTTGCTCTGTCATGCCCTGATAGATGGATGGGTTTTGGTTTTTCTTTTATAAAATGTAAAAGACCTTGTTAATCAATGGAGTTGTTTTATGATTCCTGAAGACAGGAATTTGAGCCAAGCATCTTTAAGAATTACTCTCATTTATTACCTAATCAATATTATTCAGAGCTTCACTTTCGTATTATTGATACGTTTTGAAGATTCTGCAATCAAAATACAAAGCCTTAAGGGAGGAAGTATTGTTCTGTTATTCAATGCTCATGTACTGCAACCAACCTCAGATATATTTCTGAATATGCTTTGACATGACCAAGAACCAAGTATTATGTGACACAGTCCAGGTTACTGGTCTAAAGGCAGAAACTATTTATACTTACTGTGGGGAAAAAAACCACAGCTACCTGACTGAGACGTCAAAGTGCCATCTCTATGTGGCTGAAACTAACCATGTAATTTAACAAGTAATATCCATTTTTTCTGATTTGTCTCTTAACATGTGTTATAGAGCCCCAGCATATAGCATGAAGTGTCACACAATGAAGTGATTAAGATCCTGTGCCAGGTGTGAACAAAAATATAATGAAAATAATAAAATATCTGGCTTACAATGAGCCATACAATCACAGAATGGTGTAATAGCATGGTTTAGCATGATGTACACTATGTTACTGTAGTATTTTAGTATACATTAGAGCAGGCCTGTACCCATAAATAAATTTCATGTGGTGTCTGGCAACTGTACACACATTTCTTTAGTATTATCTTATATTCTATGAACGTCCTTTGTAGGTCAGCCTGGGTGTTTTGATTTTCTGGCTAGTTTCCCAGTTTTGTTCTCATAATCAAATTATTTACTAAATGAATGGACTATTTCTATGCCTGAATAACATTTCAGTGGCAAGTAAGTGCTATGCATGTCCATCTTTGTCTCTATCCAGTCCCAATAAATCCTAAAAACGTCTCGTGAACGTGGCTGGGCATGGATGTTTGTGGTGAGCTTGGGGGGTGTACCCACATGCTGTCAGTTGATAATTGCATGAAGAAGGTTGCAATTACCTAACTCGAAGTTATAAAATATGGTCATTCAAGTTATACACAGTACAGTTAGTATTAAGGTAGCATCTGGTTTTTATTTCTCTTATTTAGGATGAATCACCAGGAGATTGACTATGGGCGCTGGGGAGGGAACAACCCAGGATGCGTGCCAACCCATGACAGTGGAAGATATTCAAAAAGGAATATTTTCAGAGGCCGGGGAAAAAATATTCCGAACACCACTGTATGCCTCTGTGTACAGAATCTTCAAAATTTAATGTCAGTTTAAGTTTTTTCTGTTTCCCAGTTCAATCTGAGCTAAGAAAGCAGTGTCATATGTACAAGTATAATGGAATTCTTACTGTTTCAATACAGTTCCGGTATTTAGAAATCTTGGTGATAAAATTCACCAAAACATTTATATTCTGTAATAGGAAACAAAACTTAGCAAGCTTTTTCAAAATTATTTAGTATATGTTTAAAAATCAGTTTAGTTTACCTCTGCTGTACAAAAGTGTCATTTAAGTTCTTGGGTACTATGCTGTCACAGAACCATTAGTGGGTTGTGAACATCGCATTCATCATAAAGAAAGCTCGTTAGAAGGTATTCTTCCTGTGCCGTGTGAAGAAATTCAATGTTCCAAGGGCAATACTAATCCAGATCTACAAAGCCATCATCAAGTCTATACTGTCCACTGAATCTGTCTGGTTTGGTGCTGCCTCTGCCCAGGCCAAGGAATGAACTGCAGCACACCATCAGATTAAGTGATGAGATCGTCAGTTGTAGTCTGCCACCTATCCAAGGCCTAAATGAGTCCAGGACAAGGAGGCGAACAACAGCATTCAATACTGAACCTTCTCACCAGGCAACCACCTTTTACAAAGACTGACTCTTGGCAAACGTTTTCAGACAAGGAAAACCAAATCAGCATGTCACTTAAACAGCTTCTTCCTACATCCAAAAATGTTGATCAATTAGTCTTGAGTTAATTCCCACAATATTTACACTGTCCTGAACCTCTAGCCATACACCATTTCCAAATTCTTGGATGTTTTGCATATTGCTGCTGCCATGTGTACACATCCTTACTCAGCGTATAACACCATTTATCAGTATATATATATAGGGGCAGTGTGTGGCTCAGTGGGCTAAGCCTGTGTACCTGTAATCATGGGGTTGCAGGTTCAAACCCAGCCTCAGCACATCTGCGGTGTGGGGTGGCTGCCCTTCGCGGACAACTTGATCTACAAGACCAACTTGAGGGAGGCATAAAAAGAATTTCCCCATGAGGGACAATAAAGTTATTTATATTATTTTTTATTATATTTGGCACCTGCTTCTATTTGGTACTTTTTGCATAATCAAATCTATTTTATTATTATTTTTTAAACTCTACTTCTTCTAGTTTTTGAAATTTAAGTTGTTGTCTACTGACAAAACAAATTCCTAGTACAGTACATGCAGCTGAACCCGGCCAATAAAGTGAAATTTGATTCTGATTCTGTTAAAAATACATCGGCATGATCTTTATTTCTGCAATGAACACTTTCTAGTTGTGCCACGACACAGCTTCACACCCCCTGGAAAGTTTTGGAAAGCACAGAGCAGTGGGTGCCGCTCCCTCCCAGTTCACACCTCTGCCGCTTGCTTTTTATATCTGATGACAACATGCAGACACCTAATATTAGCAGCTTAATGTACTCTGCATATGAATTTCTTTCTTTTAACCAAATGGTCCAATTTATTTTCCCACTCTGGAAACTGACTACAGCTCTTAAGTTCCATTATATCCATTTTGTAATAGCATCATTGGAGGGGAAAAAAATAGTTTGCATTAGTTAGAATAAAATCCAACTTTGTAGGAGACGTTCTAACCTTTCAATGATACCTTTTACCCTGCTTGTTTTTTTCTTTGAGACATTAAAAACAGTCTTTAAGAAGCATTTTTTTCTTTTTACCACATTCAGCCAAAGCCCCTTTTTCTCTTACGATCAAAGTATATAAAGTAACATTCAACCTTTGCCTTTCTGGCAGTGTTAATAATTGCAAGTTGATTTATCGTTCCCCTTACAATGCAGAGTTACCACAGAGAGTATGTATTTGTCTAACCAAGAATAATGAAATGTAAACCATTATTTATGTTAGTTAAACGACCTTTGCTGAAAGTGCAGCAATAAATCAATGGAAAAAGTCACCTAGGATCAATGACGCCCAATTCTCAGTAAAGCGCATTGAATGGAATGGTATTAAATTTGCTGTCAAATCAGTTGTTTTTCTCACAAATACAGGAGGGGGCATAATTTCTCTTAACATTACTTTTTTTTTTTCTTCTAGAAAAGCCAACATGATATCGTGCCCTGTGCTGCGTTGAGTGTCCCGAAAAAACCCCCAGTGCTAACAGTCAGACAGCTACATTTTTCATACCAGCTTCTGGCAGCTTGGGACCTCTCATAAACACTCTGCCAAATCTAATATTTCTTTACACATTATGTGTATACATAGCATAAGCCGATACACACTATTACTCACTACTATTAACTATAGCACTAACTATTTAGTTAGGTTAAAGCTGCTGTTTCCCTATTTATACTGCAAATTTAATCCGTGAATAATGTTAGCAGAACAAACACAGTTCAGATATACTATGGGGATTTTGTTGAGACAGCTATGAAATAATTTGGGAAATTCTGTAGAAGTCCTACATTTCCAGTATGGTTTAAACTTATTTGGACTGATTGACCTTCTTAAAGGGCAGATGTAGATGACGGAACTCCCTGTTTTTGACATTGTTGTCAACTGATATTACGCAGAGGCAATGTTTCTAGATACAAGTGCTCTCAACGGTTGCTGTGTTTTGCCTACAGATGTATCAATCTACAGGAGTCTTACCTTCAGTTGTTATGCAAAACAGAATTCTAATCCAATTTCCTTACAAAGTACATTTGCGGTGCTGTTAATGTAGACTGTCTTTACAAGGTACTTAGACACACAGTAAAATTACAAGTTTGACCCCCCCCCAATTCAGTTTGAACTTTGATCAAATATTACACACCTTTCAAATGTGTCTTTGTCCCAAGAAATATGGATGGCATTGCACCTGCAAAACATAAAAGTTAGAGTCTAAAAATTTCATTCCACCTTCAGTTTAGAAAACATGGTTTATCTTAGAAGTCCTTAAAACCCTACCAAAATAGTAAATTTTGTTATGAAGATGATGAATTCCTTTCCACCTGTGTCATTCCCAAGTCAGAGATCAAGCAGGATGGATATTTGAACTATGTGAATCTATCTGAGACTGTTATTATTCCTGAGAGCCAAGACATAAAGCGATGCAGATCACAGCAAGTATGCAGATTCTCGGCTCAAAATGGAAGAGCTAAGTTGTGCTCTTCGAAGCCAGACTACTTACTGATAATTATCTCTCACCTCTATCTGACCAGACTAACACACCTCCCCATTCAGGAGCAACAGGCAGCTGAATTACATATTAAAATGAGCTCTGCAGAGACTTCATTACTGGCTGTTATTTAAGTGATCACTTAATTGTTGTGAGTGGTTAACATCTGCTGGACAAAGTGGCCCAGCTTGTAAGGTAAATCATTAGGTAAGCGGAAGACATTTTTACGAGCTACAAACTAGTGGTATTAAAAATATCCATGACACTGAACATCACTCAATGATGGGACCCTGCAACAATGTACTGGATCCTAGATAAATATATAAGGATTTTCAAAATCATGGACAAGCAAATGCCTGACAACAAATTTTAATCTATGTAATGCAGTGTTCAAAGAACTTTTTTTTTATGGCACCAAACACAAACCTAACAGTGCAACATGTTAATTTGGAAAAAAGTCCTAATTTGATCATTCCACCCAGTTAATAATGACAGATGAAAACTTCAGGTCAAGGTGGGATTTATTTTCATATCATCCATAAACAGGTGTACAGTGGCACAAAATAATGCTCCCCCAGGACCATAGTGCGATATATACTCAGGGACAAAAAGGAAAAAAAAAAACGTTAAGCACCCTGAAGTAATGTTCAGATTTGGATGTAATTTAGTACATGTGTAGAGCAGCGATGGGTATGTAAATGATTCGATTTGCAAGGAGCTGGCACATCTAGTCACCAGACACACAGGATGCCTTGTAGATGCATTAGATGGCATTACTAGCACTTGACAGAGTTTGATAGGGGTCATAGGTATGACATCGTGGTGTGGGGAGCCGTAGGGTATGACATCGTGGTGTGGGGAGCCGTAGGGTATGACATCGTGGTGTGGGGAGACATAGGGTATGACATCGTGGTGTGGGGAGCCATAGGGTATGACTTAGGGTATGAAGGTCATCTCTAGTAGTGATTCAGGGCACCCTGATAGCACAGCACTACGTCAGTGACATCCTGCGTACGCATGTCTTCCCCTTCCTGATACAGCACCCTGGTACAGTCTTTGAACAAGACAATGCTCGTCCACACACAGCACATGTGTCTATGGGCTGCCTGTATCATGCTGAGGTCCTCCTGTAGCCAGCCAGGTCCCCTGATCATTCCCTAATTGAAGATGTGTTGGGTCAGACCAGACATCAACTCAGACCCAGTGCCAATCTGTACAATCTCCAGGGCCAGTTACAACCGCTGTACGACCCCCTCCCGCACCATAATGCCGCATGGCCCAGGCCAGGGGGGGGCGCCACACCCTACTGACATGGGACCAATGGTGTCCCCATACCGCCAACTCTGTTGTCCGCTTGATCTGATATTATGATCATTGCGATACAGTCACATGACCTTTCATGTGCACATTCATTTCATTTCCACCACTCCGTCTAGAACGCTACACTTGCAGAAAGTGCCAAGGGGAGAGTTTCGCACAAAACTGCTGCTGTGAAGCAGGGAGCAGGACATTAGTTGTATAAATAGTGCATGAATGTATGTAAACAATGAATTTGAAATTACAGTAATTAAAATTTGTTAAAAAAAAGATAAAACGACCAAATTCTACAGTGAAAAAATCCTCTCTTACGGTTTTGAACAGTTGCTGTTGTTGCCCTTGTCTATCAAGCATCAGCCTGATATTGCTGCCCATTTTCCATAGTCGAGGGGGACAGATTTTGTTTCACCACTTAGCAGTCCCAAAGTACCAGCCATGCTTAGAATTCATTATTTAATCTGGCTGGCAGGTTAATCTTTTGTTTTCCACTCCCCATCAGGTAGCGCTCCCTTTAATGTGTTTGATTGTTTTTTCCTATACAGTTCGGTATTTGGCCTTTCGTCAGCCCTGCACTTCTGCTTGGTCTGCATGACAGTTCTACCACTGGGAACAAAGCCATGAAACATCTGAGTTTGAGGGAATGGTTGTGCTGTGTGGAATCTGTGCTGGAGAGTCTTTCTTAATTTTCTTAGAAGAGCAAAATGGCTAACACTTTACTTAAGGCCATGTTTTCAGTATTTTATAAACACATTCGTAACAAATAATGCATTCATAAAGCATTAGAAACATGGCATACACATTATACCAATGTGTATTATGCATTACAAATGTTTTATGAAGCTGTCATCTATGATGCACTATTGATACCTGCATATTGCATTACAATGGTCAGTATAGGTTCTGGTCTCCGCCTGGGGTTCATGTGTGTGGAGTTTGCAGGTTCTCCCCATGTCGTCGTGGGGTTTCCTCCGGGTACTCCGGTTTCCCCCGACAGTCCAAAAACATGCTGAGGCTGATTGGAGATGCCAAATTGCCCGTAGGTGTGCGTGTGTGAGTGACTGGTGTGTGAGTTTGCCCTGCGATGGGCTGACCTCCCGTCCAGGGTTGTTTCCTGCCTCGTGCCCATTGCTTCCGGGATATGCTCCGGACCCCCCGAGACCCAGTAGGATAAGCGGTTTGGAAAATGGACGGATGGATGGATGGTCAGTATAGGATGCTTTGTACTGCATTATAAAGGTATCTGTAGTGCATTATAGATGAAAGCCTTATAAAGCATTCATAATGTATATTACACATGCCAGCCTCCACAATTATTGGCACCTCTTGTATAGTAACACTTATGGACAATAAGTACAGGTAAGATACATTATAAAATTAAATAAGGTATATCCACACTTGTGCCTGCAGCCATCTTGGTTCATAGTTCTCAGTTTAAATTGTTGAATTTCAGTGGAACAGTGAAATGGCTGAAGTTAAATTATAACACTACTATGTAGTGGTCAGGGGTTTAAGCATAACACCAAATGAAACACTGTCTCCTATGAATCTTTGCATATAAACTTTTAATTAGAAATAAATACAGAGTTTTTGAGATTCATAACAGTAACATGAAACATAATATTGTGATAGTCGTGTATCAATATTTTCTTACACCCCTTGTTGTATGACATTTTTCCTATAGAATCAGACACTGTTAGTCATTTTCTAAGTTAAACTACAGTGGTACCTCGGTTCTCAAACTCACTAGAACTCAAATTTCTTGAAATGTGAGCAAACCACTTTGACCTAGAACTCGATCTGAATATCAGAAGTCGAACCGTGAACACTGACATAATATAAATTGTACATGCTAGGAAATGCATTTAACCGTAATGCATTGCGTCAGTATCAGAATACCTTGATTTAAGCCAGTGCTGTAAGCAAGTCGAACGCACCTAATGACCAGACTGGGTAAACAAACTGAAATGTGGACTTAATACGGAGGACTAATGACAAGAACCAGAAACAGCTGATCACATGGGGTTGATCCCACACGAGGTTAACGAGGGGGAGTGGTACACAGAAGGAGTGGACGATCAGGGCAGAACAGGGGTAATGTCGGGATAATATCTTTATCATTTTGTGAGCCATTAAGAAAACAATGCTCTTCTTGTTTTATCCTGTTCATTTTGTGTTTAAATGCTAAAAAAACATATTTAGGCATAATTTTGGGGGCCGGGAACCAATTAATTGGTTTTCCATTATTTATTATGGGAAAAATTCCATCAGAACTCGAAGTTTTTAGGATTCGATCCGGAGTCCGGAACAGATTAAGTTCGAGAACCGAGATACCACCAATTTGTTTTACATATTTCATGATAAACATTTCATGAACTATGATTTGAAACAAACATCTGTAAATTCCATCACATGGCATTTCTGCTTTATTATCAGGTATCGTTTGGTACATTGGTATTTTATTTTAAGTATAAACTCGGGAATAAAACCTTAAAAAACACTCATTGCAGGTTTTCATGCTCAGTCCTGTACATATTTTTTTTTTCCAACTAAACAGTTTTGGAATCTCCTATTCAACTCATTTTCAGTTTTCAGTTGTGATGATACATGACAAAGCAGTGCTGTATGCGGTTTACATACTGGATTGCTCCATACTTTTCACATTTCCATTGTGACACCCCTTTGAGCAGAGCTTGCATTGCCCTCACTGTGTGGCACAAACTGGCCAGTGGCAAAACTGTCATAACGAACGTCATCAACAGATGCAGCATCTCTTTCGGTAGAACATTTTAAAACAAATTTGAGGAAGCACTTCTTTACACAGCTTGTAGTTAGAGTATGGAATAGTCTTCCAGTGTAGTGGAAGCTAAAACCCTGGGTTCCTTTAAATCAGAGCTAGATAAGATTTTAACATCTCTGAGCTGTTAGCTAAGTTCTCCCCAAACGAGCTTGATGGGCCGAATGGCTTCCTCTCGTTTGTAAATTTCTTGTGTTCTTATCTGTGGTGGTTTCTGTGGTGAAGGTCAGGAGGAGAATGGTTTACTAACTTGGGCTATGGTTTTGTGCTTCAGCCTCAATTGTTCTAAATCTCTTGAGTTCCATGGACTTCTCTACTGCAGCACGCAGCAGTCCCACTTGTACAACAACCAAGTACTGAAGACTGACAAATCATTTACGGAGCTACATAGTTAGTCTTTAGAGAGCTGTCCTGCTCTTGTGTGCAGCAACATCTGTGGTCTATATTGGCTACAAGTGAACACAAACGTTTTCAAGGATCAACAATTATAACTGACAGTTTTTTTAGTCAGTTATAAGACTAATGAAGACTAAGCATTATGTTTTCTGGCTTTGTGCAAATTAAATGTAGTATATAGATTTGTGAATGGGCATTTTGGAAAATAATTATACAATAATCCAACATAATTTTAGCTTTATGAACAAATACAAGTCCGATGATAAAACAAAATCCTAAAGGGCATTTCATACTTCACTTTTCCGCATGCGCTTACGCGCGCAGGGTGAGTGACATCAGTTTTGTCATCAGGGGTGTGCACTGGGCATTTTTTTGTCTGTATGTGATTTCCAACCAAGTTATTTAGCTGCCATTTAACAATCATTTTCATTAGGAAAAATCTGTGAATTTAAGATCTGGTAACATCTTCTTTGTGGTTATTTGTCCATTCTTTTATAATCAATGCTTGTTTCACAAGTAACAGTTCACCTTATAATAGCCTTATAACATGAGACAACAAAAACACCTTTGTGTAATCATCAGAGACCACAACACACTTTTCTAACTTTCTGAAGTTTTTCACACTGATTTCAGAGATGTCTTCTGTTTCTTCCAGTCATATGAACTTTTTAAGTTATGAGGAATGTTAGTTTACAATTTACCTGCATGTAATTTTTACCAAAACATAAGCATCAAAGAAGTAAATGTTTCAATAACTTCAGTATAAAGTCAAATAGGCACACACTATAGAATTGATATACTTAACGTTGTCAGCAGCCACCACTGTTTCTTCAAAAACATTTAGAATATGTGTATGTGTATCTTGATAGTCACGCTCCATTAATTGAATGTCTTGGTGAGAAGTTCTCCTTGCTCGTCATTCACCATACCAAGATTTTCTGGAAAGAGCTCTAAATACTGCAAGTCGAGTATTTCCAATGACATGCGACAGCCTGATTTCTGGTATGAATCAAGCAGATTCTGAACTCCTTGCTTGTATGCTAGAGACTTATGGCTACACACAGAGTTTTTTCAGAGCCACTTGAATGTCTCCCAAGCTTCGAGCTCAGCTGAGAGGGATTGTTTAAAATCTTCATCCTGCAAAACGGACTTGTGGACCTATAAATATCCCTTCCTTCAGTTTTGAAGGGCTGAAGTTTGGAAATTTCTCAATAATGAACTGAAAAGCCTGTCGGTATATACATGGTCTCTACAAGGTTCTTCATAAAACCTAGCTCGATATGGAAAAGTGGGAGAAATATAATGGGAGCAAATGGCATCACCGCCTTTTGCCGGTTTAGCCAGTCGAACTGTCCATTGGAACAACTGGGACTGATGACATGTGGAGCCCAAGATTTATCCTAGTCACCCAGTGGACGGCTGAAGTACAATTTATATATCTTCTTAAGTTCTGCCGTAATTGAGTAACGTTGTGCTTTTTCATGAATTAACTGCATGCGTAACAGAGACTGTCTGGATGATTAATCTGGATGATGAATTTCTAGGCATGATAACAACTAAAATAAATTGAAGTTAATGCCGTCTATAACATAAAAGATATTCTGCCATCCTAATACGCTTAGACTAATTATACCAAATACCATGCAATATACAATTAGCTTCGCCACAAAGAAAAACTGAACACAGATTTGAAATCAGCATGAAAACCACTACAGAACCTACATAAAACTATTTCTGAAGAAACTGACCTGTTGACCTGTGTAATTGGTACTTTCACAGTAAAAAAAAGAGAAAACACATTTGCCATACAAAATTTGAGGGAAAAACTCAGGAAGAGGTATATGCAACATTTTGAGCAAATTAGGAAAATGTGACACCCATTATAAAACTGAACTGTAGGTATACCAGACAAATGACCACACACACCCAAGCAATTCATTGACCTGCACCTTCATGTGAGAAAGAGTAAGATGAAGTGAATAACACTGATTATCTTGTTACAATGGCACCTGTCAAGGGTGCTATTAAATACTAGGCAAGTGAACAGTCAGTTCCTGAAGTTGATGTGTTGGAAGCAGGAAAAATGGGTGAGCATGAGGTTCTGAGTGACTTTGACAAGGCCAAATGACTGGGTCAGAGCATCTGTAAAATGGTAAGTCTTGTGGGGAGTTCCTGCTATGCAGTGGTCAGTACCTACTAAAAGTGGTCCAAGGAAAGCTAAGCGGTGAAATGGCTCACTAATGTGTGTGGGGAGCAAAGGCTAGCCGCTCTCATCTGATCCTACAGGAGAACTACCGTAGCATAACTTGCTGGAAAAAAATAATGCCGGCTATGATAGAAAGGTGGCCTGGTCTGGAGTCACATTTTCTGTCGTATCATGTACATGGACGGTCGTGTGTGTCATTTACCTGGGTAAGAGATGGCACCAGGATGCACTATGGGAAGAAGGCAAACCGGCAGAGGCAGCGTGTTACTCTGGCTGATGTTCTGCTGGGTAACCTTGCATGCTGGGTACTGGCATTCATGGGGATGTGACATCTACCTAAACATTGTTGCATGCCTTGTACAGCCCATTATGACAAAATGATTCCCCCAAGGGCAGTGAGATTTAGTGAGACACAGTTGTCATGTGGCTGGACATGCACGGAAGCAGAAGCACAATAGAATGTGTAGGGGCACTAAAGCAATATGAACAGATCTAGATTTGAAAACTGGTTCGACAAATTCACTGAAATGCTCCCCAGCCCTGACAAAAGCCATGGTTTTCTTGTGTCCGGTGTTAATGGCTTCAAGCGATGGTCTTAAGGACTTGTCCAACGGTATCGTCCTTCTCCAAGTGCTGTAGTGCAGCAGCTGAGGATGTGCTCTAGGGTGACTCTCTAGGAGCACTATGGGCATGCTGGTGATTCTGCTATGCCCCAGGTGTGCAGGTTCGATGGGCTTGGAAGCACATCGTACACCACCTGGATGAGGAGTTTAATGCGGTGAGGCTCGGCTTTCCAGATCTCAGTCCTGGTCACTTTCCTCTCAACTGTATTTTCCCATTTTGTCCAAGCCCCCTGCTGCCTCATTCCCACTGCCTTGCAGGATCTTGTCTCCTCCACAGCTGCTCTCACTTCCTCTTGGACAAGGCACCACCTCTCCTTCCCTCTGGTGCTCATTTGGGGATTTGGGAAGGATCCCAACCCGGCTCGGCCTGGTCTGACCACTCCCAGAAGGCTCCTGTGACGCAGCCTTGTCTCAGCATCCTGGACCACCTCCTCCACCCCCCACTTTCTGCCCATCCTCACTTGGATTCCAGCTTTGGTCACCATTGGGTCAGTTTGTTGTTGCGCCTATAGAGTGCAACGCTGCTCAGGCTCACGTTAACATTAACTAACGTAAAGTACCGTAAAGTCAGCCACCCGTTATTTTTACCAGCAGCCACATGTCATGTGTCAACCATAATGATCGTTATCTGGGGTGATATTCACTTTTTAATAATCTGTTTGTATTAGGGCGCGCTTACGGAAGACTGTTGTCCTCCTGTTACTGTCATACTAAGGAGGTGATTGAAGTATTGATTGATTCTGTTCGTGTATGGACTGATCATCCTGAGATTCAGATACGTCGTCCATGATTCACCTATAATATTATTGTATTAAGGTTAAACTGCATAAGAATGTTTTGGTTTCCTCTCTGATCACATATATAACTTGTTTTTCACAAATGACTTCAGAGTATCCTTATCTTATGTGAAAGAATCCTCATTCTGGGATGCTTACCCTACTCAAGGACGCTTACCATGTTTCCCCGGGTTTTGGAGGGATTTGCTGAGGGCAGGGAAAGGTGTTGCTCAACATGTTCTGTACACCAATGGTCAGTGTAAGAGACACCTGCTTTATCGTCATGGGAAGGGAAAGCACTGCTCAAGGATACTCGTCTAATTATTTTTGGAACTACACCTAGCTGGTCAGTGTGTGTAGAACGCTTACCCCATCCTCTAATTATTTGATATCACTTGTGATACGAGGTTATTTTGCATTGCCTTTGATCCAATATTTTGGTATTGATTTTGATGCAAGGATATTGTCATGCAAGACGGCGCACGGAGCACAGAAAAGGCACAGGAAGTCAAGAATCGGGGCAAACGCGGGTTTGAATAGCCACAGCAACAAAAGGAGCAAGCAAACCACGGCCTGACATAACGATGACTGGACTGGGGAAGCAAACTGAAATGTGGACTAAATACATTGAACTAATGAACCGGAAACAGCTGATAAATACGGGGAATCCACATGGGGTTAATGAGGGGGCGTGGCACATGAGAGGAGCGGATGATCGGGGCAGGACAGTTATTTAGTATTACTTCTAATAAATAGTTTTAGAAGTGAACCTAAGTGTGCCTGGTTGTTCCTTCAAGAGCCCTATATCCCCTTCACATCATCTTAAAACAGTGTTATATAACTTTTTATCCAAAATTCCAAAGTTTTTATTTTATATCGAAAATACTGGAAAAACACCTTTGTGCATGTGCAGAACAGTCTTTTTGTGGCATTGTTCGCAGATTTTTAAATTCAACACCAATAATGAAGTGGAGCTCTAATAAAATCCACAAAAACATTCCTCAGGAGGAGGCCACAGCGGGCATAAGGTGGGGCAAAACAAAGGCAGGTAGGCAATGGGACAGGAATTGAGTGCTATGGCTGGAAACGGGGGACCCTGGAGTGAAGGGTGGGGAATGTGGTTTGCGGTTTCTCCTGGGATCCATCCAGACTGCAGAACCAAAGGCCCAGCATGACCGGGTGGCGCAAATGGACAGCAGGAGGGTCCCCTGGATGGGCAACATCGAGTGAACAGAGGTCCGGACGCAAAGACTCCTCCCTTGGGCCCAAACAGGATTGCAAACTTTAAAGCCTTTTTTCTGGTTTGTTGAAGATATCTTGATTTTTTTTTTTCTTTCTTTTTTGCATAGTTTTTTTTAAGTACACAGTAGGCTGTACATATAATTATATAGGGCAGGAGTTTATTTGAGGTCTTGCTGTTCTTTAACCACAGCACGCCTGGGCCAACTGTATTTAAAATAGGATGTTATGTATGAATACTTAGTCATTTTCTGAAATGAAATAATCATCGTGAGGGAAAAAGACAGATGGCTCTTAAAATGAAAATACATTCATAGCAAATTTAAAATTCATATGTAGCAGAACTCATTTACTTTGGAAATATGTAGTTGCTGCATTAAGAAGTTATTAAGGTCACATTTTCACAGCTCCTAAAGTACTTTGTTGTTAAATAACTTTTCTGAGCGACAAGAAAACATGAATGTACCCAGGATGCTGGAACCCTAAACTACATGAGAAGGTAAGGGAAAGAAGGTAAAAAAATACCTTAGTTTTTATTGTGAGCAAACAAACTACTATTTCATTTGTTAATTGACTGTACATTAGCTAGTTATTTTTTAAAAATCAAGATATATCAGTATACTTGGCTTTGTAGGCAGAGGTGAAACAATTCTGGTCAAGAAAGCCAACTGAGTATAAAGACAGAGTCAAAGAGTTGTCAACTGGTTGGTTGAAACAAAATCTTGGTCTTTTCGGCAACTTTCCACATCTGTCTGTAGTATATGCTACACACTGAAAAATGTATATTCATGCATTTGATTTGCAAAGATTTTGCAGATACTGGTAATTATAAACTCATTTGGCACTCAAAATGCATCTGCATTTTTGTCATCATTCCAATTTCTACTGTACATCTTATTTCCATGATCACAGAATTCACAGAATCCATAATAGTTTAACACTAAAGACTATCTTTTGCGTGAGTGTGTACTGCAGTGGGTTTTCGCCCCACCCTGGGTTGTTCCCTGCCTTGCACATGTAGCCTCCAGGATAGGCTCTGGACCCCCGCGATCCTGCAATAGGACAGGCAGCTACAGAAAATGGATGGATGGTACTTTAACTTTTTAAAATAGTATTTGAAATTTTAACTGGATTTAAAACAAGTGTTTCAGTATTTAAGTGGTTTTAAATCTGTTCAAATAGATGTACCATTGGAACTTAACACCCATGGGCAGATCTAACAGTCCCACTGTATATTTACATATATTAATGTAGAATAGAAGAAATGTTTTGCTTTATATTTGTACCTTTCCATTAATATCCAAAATCTTATAGATACAATTCCCGTTTAAAATGTAATGGTTTTCAAAGGAAGCACCAAATGGTGAAGCTATGGTCCAACAACAGTGAAATAAACCAGGCAGCAGAAGTAAGGCCGCTGCCTTCTGTGGCTGTGCCCGGGACAGCTTTACAATTTTGGGCCCCCTCCATCGCACCCCAAATGCACACAAAAAACAATTCACCCAGGTATGTCATTTCAAGCACTGCTGATGCAAAATAATACTGCAAACACAAAACTACTCTCACATATTGCAATATCCAAACACTATCCAAAAACAGTGGTCCAGACAGTCATTAACTATTTATTAATAGAAGCATCCTGGTAGCCAACAAATGATTAGGCCAAAAAAGCAGGCTACCATCAACTACAGCACTATAGTGCAGTAGACCATTAAGTCCTTCAGCCAAGTAACAGAAATTTATTTACATACATTTAATATTGACCCTACATGAATCAGTTTGTTTTTCTGGCCACAAACCTGCATCATCTTAATGCTGTTATGATTCAACCTGCTGCTGTGTCTCATCTTCCTCAATTTGACACTGATGCTCTGCACTGCCTTCTCCTTCATCTTCATCTTCATCTCTTTCATCTACTGTCTCCACAGTCTCCACTCTATTCTCCCCCATTTCCCTCTCCCCTGAATCACTTGCTGCACCTACCGTTGCTTGAAAAATAATCAACTGCTAGTTTGTACATGACTATAACGTTAACTCATTTCAAATGAGTTGAAATGTAAATGAGAGAAATTAATTTACATAAAAATAATAATAACAGAGTTAACATTCTCCTCTCTGTCTTGCTGTTAATTACACACTGTCACGACCGCAGCGGAAGGAATGACCCGGAATGCAGGCTGTGCGGGAAGCTTTAATGTGGCTGACAGGGCAGCTGGCAGATGAAAACAGGGAATAATGACCGGACAAGGACGCTAGTATACTTGGTTAATCTGGAGAAAACACGTGGCAGCTGTGAATGATATAGAGGTTGGCAGGAACAAGAGGTAAGACTGACACAACATAGGCGTGAGCCACGGCCAAGGGAAAACATAGGGATCAGACAGGCAGAGCGGGCTGGATGTCACAGTAGGGGGGGGGGGGGGGGGGGGGGGGCGGCGGGGGGGGGGGGGGCCGGGGGGGGGGCGCGGGGGGGCGGGGGGGGGGGGGGGCGGGGGGGGGGCGGGCGGCGCGAA
>JABFEA020000017.1:18681864-18696054 GCA_019775915.2 Cyphomyrus plagiostoma | reverse complement strand
GATGTAACAGTTGCCCCCCCCCCTCCCCCCCCCGCACGTCCTCTGGACCCTGGCCAGGGAGAGGACCCAGGGGACTGGACATAAGGACAGGAACATGAGGGCCAGAACTCGGCAAACGGAACAGGGTTGCATACCAGTTGTTTACTCGAGAAGATGGAGGACCTGGGGAGACAAAACAAAGATGGGAACCTGGACAAGACCAGGCAAAAAGAAAAATGACACCAAATTCAACTAAGGCAGACAGGACAAGAACAGGACAAGTGAATAGTGAATCAGGGCCCAGGAGAGACTCAGAATGGTACAGGGACAAGCAGGGCAGGACAAGACTTAGGACACAGAACACAGAACCAGACACTGAAAATTAACAGTAGCCTATGAGCTGGATGAAACCAATGATAGGGAAGGTGAAATGAACGGAGGGGTTGGTAGGCTCAACAGAGAAACCTGCTCGGTTTTGTAAACGGACGGCACTCAGTGGCCTGTCATTGCTACTGTGGTTTCCCTTTTTAAACTCACAATCATGACAAGGAACATTGGACTAAGAGATGCTAATATACTTGGTTAATCAGGGTAAAATACAAGGCAGCTATGAATTATCTACAGGAGGGCAGGAACAAGAGGTAAGACTGACAGGTCATAAGCGTGGCTGATTTGGAGCCAAGCCCAAAGGAAAACATAGGGATCAGATAGGTGAAGCGGGCTGGACATGACAGAAAATGACAATGCACTTTAGGGAAATTGCATAAAATACAGAGGAATGATCAACCTGAAAAACCTTGCTCTTAAGATTGCAATGTGGACTCCCTGACTGTTTTAAAGTATGATCCCATTCATTTTCATGATTTTTCATTTTCTTTCGCCCTTATTTTCTTTAGTTTGTTTACTTTTGGCCACCAGAATAGCCAGTCGTGATTATCTATCAGTCTACCAGTACAGAAATGAACTTCGTTTTACTTCAGTTCACTTTATTTTACTGTAAAAATTTCCAGCTGCTTCAATTTGAAAACATAAGTTCAATTACCACCTTAAAGTTTCAAGTACAGTGGTACGTCAGTTCTCAAACTCATTAGAACTGGAATTTCTTTAAGAAATGTCGAACCAACCAGTTAAAAAAAAACCTATATCTGAATCTAAAATTACCTCGACCTGAATCTCAGAAGTCAAACTTTGAACGCCGACCTAAGATAACTTGTACGTGCGGGCAAACGAGTCACGTTTCTCAGCGGAAAGAAAGGGTAACGCTTCCGTCTCAGCCTCGCATTAGCTGTGATAGCATCGTGCATGTTTACAGTAGCTGAATACATGTATTTAGACAGTAAAAATACATTTCGATAATGATAGACAGTAACAGTAATTATTATTATATAATAAAATACATTTTAATATA
Source organism: Cyphomyrus plagiostoma (assembly GCA_019775915.2). NCBI lineage: Eukaryota > Metazoa > Chordata > Actinopteri > Osteoglossiformes > Mormyridae > Cyphomyrus > Cyphomyrus plagiostoma. Next base: position 18,694,667 of record JABFEA020000017.1, on the reverse strand, counting down.
AAGATTTCTTATTAATCATTTTAATATTAATAATAAACCATTAATACGTTAAATTATAATAATATTGTTGTGCCAAGCGGGGACGGAATGGAGACAAAGGCGCAAACGTCAGGGTATCGGGGAATGCGGGTTTTAATTACAAGTAAGGCAGGCAAAACGCAGATGGACAGTACGTGACCGGACTGGGGAAACAAACTGAAATGCAGATGAAATACAGAGTGCCAATGAAAACAACCATAAACAGCTGATCACACGGGGACTCCACACGGGGTTAATGTACACGGAAGGAGCGGACGATCAGGGCAGTACACATTTATTAAGACACATTTATTTATTACACATTTGGATACATTTATTTTCTTACTTTACAAATTACTGTTTTGATAAATGTGCTTAGATGTGTTTAGTAGAGTATACGCTCTTCTTGTTTTATTTGGTTCATTTTGTGTTTAAATGCTTGAAATACATATTTCTGTGTATTTTTTTGGGGGCCGGGAACCAATTAATTGGTTTTCCATTATTTATTATGGGGGAAATTCGATCAGAACTCGAACTATTTAGGATCCAATCCGGAGTTCTGAACTGATTAAATTTGAGTTCTGAAGTACCACTGTATTGTTATCGACAATCGACATTAAATTCATATCGGATTCACAAATTACTTCAACTTCTCATAATGTAAGGTTTTTACCCCTTAAAATATTAATGATTAAATGTTCATAAAAGCACATTTTGTATTTAAATGCATCATCTTGTTAATTATCACTGTTCTGTAGTAATCTGGTAAAGGCTGAATTTTGCATCATGTAAGTATCACATTATGCTGAATAATGTGCTGTCTTTCTGTAATATTATCTTTAGCCAATTTAAGACCGCTTGAGTTACGGATGACAATTTGTTTGTTTTCTCTTCAAATAATTTTATTCCTCAAATTAATCGCACTCCAATGCTCCCTAATAGACAGACTTGTGTAAGTAATGGCCATCCTGTGAACATTATCTGTTTTTTTTTGTCCATTACTTCTGCCTGTGCTTTCTTGTGAATGTTTCTGTTTAGCCCTGTGTAGCTTAAGGTTAACCTCACAAGTTTTATTGTTATTTGTCTTGACATGATACTTGATTCTTTGATGTACTGTTTTCAGTAAACATATGGTTACCAGTCATTTCAAGAATTGATATTGAAATGCCTCTATCCAATACCAGAGGTTTTTTCCCATCTCACTGTCAACATAATAAACCTTATAAAAACTACAATATAATATATTTCCTATTTTCAACATCCTTCCATCTTCCAACCTAATTTATAAAGAAGTGGCCTTCATTGACTAAACAGACCATTGTAATGTAACAAACACATGGCAAAATTACTCGGGCTTTGAATGAATGTGAATGGGAAATAGCTGACATCTATTGCTTGAATCTGAACCAGAATAAGCATAAATCAATAGTAAACTTACACCTCGCCACTATGAGAACACTGACAAGCCATTGGCCATCAAAGAAATTAGCATCGAGCCAATGGGGAATTTCAGTAGGTTAGAGTCCTGAATATCTGTCTGTATTGTATTGATCTAAATATACATTGTTAGATTTTTGCTGCGAAAAGTCTGCGCGGCCAGCCAAGTGTGAAATGAATGGCTTCCCCTGCATGTTCGGCTCCCTGCTGGGGCTAAGCTTTGCTAACCCAAATCCAGCTCAAACACGGAACACCACTGTCAGTTGTGACAAATTAAAACTGCCCTTTTGTCCATTTTCTTCTTTCTCCCTATCATTGCTTTTCTCTGGGTGCAGTCCGTTGTTTTTCTTTGAGCATCAGTTGTGGGGAAAAATACAAAGGAAGACATTAAACTTGCAAGGGTTTTGTAAACATTTTTAAATTAGACTGAACATGCAACACATTGTCATATTCTATTATCATTAATGCCAGCTTTTGCGATCTCTCAGAAAATGTAAGGGAGTGATTTATATTTAATACTTTAAAATCATGCTAAAAACTAGGGATGCACCGATTGGTTTGCCAGTGACCAGAAATGGCTGATATTTGCCCTGATTGGTGCTGACCGGCAATCAGCCAGTCAGTCAAATTATGGACAATTTTATGAGCCAATCAAGTTACTTTACCAGCTAACATTACCTTTTGTCCCAAATGGTGGATAAAATCTTATCACGCCCTGTTTTTATTGTATACCACAAAGATGCATGCTGTTGAGGAGTGGACTGGACTTTAGTGTGACTATGCTGAGCTTCCAGTGAATGCCCAGCTACAAGCGTACTGCTCGATACTATTACCATCACTTGACGCGCCCATGTGTTCAGAGGCTGCAACAGTGCAACAAAAAAACAGAGCAATGGGAAACAAAGCCATTTCAGGCTGCATGAAATCTCAGCGTCGTGTGTGCAGTATATCTCACTTTTTTGCCAATTATCAGTCTCCGTTGATCTCAATTTAGCGGGTAGATCTCGAACTAAAAACTCAATTTATCTTTTTAAACTAACTAGGTAACTTGGTGAAAAAACAAACAAACAAATTTTATATGCCACTGCACTGCTAAAAAAAAATTACGCAGTAAAAAGCGCACGATCCAACAAATAATCTGAGTTTGCGGCATGGCTAATGAGGGGGAACTGGCTTCAGAAAAGGCTCCGCTTTTATTGTCTGGAGACCCCCGCCCCTGAAGACAAAAGAGAAAAGCAGGATGATGGCTCTGAGAAATGAAGGGAGCCATAAGATCTGGCTCCCTGCATGCAAAGGGCTGTTATTTCCATTTCTGCCTCAGCCGCAGCATCCTCCACACATTGTGAAGCAAACAAGCCGAAAGGCAAAATCTTACATTTATGATTTAATTCTTTTATCCATTGTTGTAAACTGATAGCATGATCAGAAATGTTCAGTTGTTGATAAGTGATAAATTTTCATTTGTATACAAAACCTTTGAAACTTTAATAACAAAAATAATTGTTACAAAATAATTGTAACAAAAATAACTGTTAAAACCTCTTTTGCTATAATCATTCTGTTTGTTTTATATGTGTAGCAGTTTAGGTGCCTTAATAATTAAGTTTATTAGTATAATGCTACAAGAGGTGTCTCTTGTTTAAAGATAGACTTGCTAGTTAAGTGGTTAAATAGTTAATTATCATCATTACATACCGATTTCATTAGAATATTTATTTGAAATGGGTATTTAAAATATTTTGTGTGCAGAAAGCTAAGCGCATTCAATAAGCGTTAAAAAGTTTAGTCTACTGGTGCATTCCTATTCAATGCAGAGCAAATAAAAATGATCTCAATAATCAGGTAAAAGAAGTAGCTATCATTTTTTAAGTGTTCTCGATTATCTGACTGACATCATCAATGGATCATGGGTTACAATTCCCCAGATGCATGTATAGAGTTCCTCTGAACAGTCCAGCTTCCATTCACAGTCTGAAGAGTGGTTAGATAAACTGGTTTGTCTAAATTACTCCTGTGCAATTATGTGAGTGTGTGTGTGGCATCTACTGGGATCCAGGCTATACATTAAATCCAAGTGTAAGTTGAGACTCAATAAAAAATAACTAAATAAACTAAATAAAGATGGTAGATAACCAGAGGTGGCCAGGCTTCCCTTTCCAGGTTTCTTCCTGCCTCATGCACCGTGCTTCTGGGGTTCATGGAAGTCGGTAATAATAAAATTACTCAAAATGCTTCATTGTGTAAGCATTACCCAACATACCATAGCATGGAGCTCATCTGGTGTTCTTCAAGCACTCACTGTATCTGTATCTTCTGTTACGTACAGCATGTTAATATCATCTGGTGTTCTTCAAGCACTCACTGTATCTGTATCTTCTGTTACGTACAGCATGTTAATATCATCTGGTGTTCTTCAAACACTCACTGTATCTGTATCTTCTGTTACGTACAGCATATTAATATCATCTGGTGTTATTCAAACACTCACTGTATCTGTATCTTCTGTTACATACAGCATGTTAATATCATCTACTGGATAAATGCCAAGGGGGCTGAACAGATAAGCTGAAATTATCTGTGCATTGGAGTAAATGAGACGGGATATGCTTTGTGGTCTTGCTAATTCTTGATGTTCACACCAATGTATGCATATGGGTATGCCATAAATCCACTACAGCCTTCTCAGAAATTGTGAGGTTTTAATTAAACTCTTTAAATGATAGATCAGACACAGTCTGAATCTGATGTTTATTTCCATCAAATTACCACACAAATGTATTCTTCCTGAAAGGAATAAGATTGATTAGAGATTGGTTCTACAAATGTGAAATTGTTCAGAGCAGTGTCAGCATTTACTAAAAATAAACATAGAACATTAACAGATTTAGTTAACATTCTGTAATTGCTAAATGTATGTGCATAAGGCATAGTTCACTGAGTGTTTCCTGCACTAGGGCTAAAATACCCATGATGTGGACAAAGCAATTATTCATTTTCTAGAGTTGCTATTTAGTGAAGTTAATTAAATGAACACAGGAATCCCAATCCACCCATTTCTCCTAACCCCTAGTAAATGCTTTGGTGAGCAACTAAATGCTTATCCAGGGTGAGATGAAGTCAGGTCTTTTGTTCATGAGCAGCCATTTTACTAATAACATGAAAGTCTCCTGTTTCCTCTGTCAGCCTAGATAGATGAGATCACATATTCTGCCCTTGTGTCCTGACCTGTAAGCTCATCTCCCATGTTTTTGGCTGTCCTTGGTATTTGTTTCTCTCCCTAAATTTGTCAAATTCCCCAACCACAGTCCCCGTTTCACCCTCCCAAGTCACATGGAATTGTCCCGCCTGAAGCCAATCTTACAATGTGGAATAAAGCTCATTTTTTGTAAAGGTGAAACAAAAATAAACCCTGTGCTCTTTTTGAATGCAATATGGCTGCGGAGATGGTCCTTGAGTGCTTAACAACATGTTATTGTGTATTACATGAAGATAATTTTAACGTTTTCAAGGAAAAAATACAATGACGCATGCCAAAAAGGGGTCAGCCTAATGGAAATGCGATGTGCATGTACCATTAGGAGAATCACATCATAAAGTACTTCAGTAAATCAGGCACACACATCCGATATGCCAGCTCTGTTTATTTTTTGCCCTAGACTAGAACACCCATAAAGGCCAAACGCATCGCAGCAAAAATTATGTTGCTTTCCATCTAACATGCATAGTAAATGTCTGTGGGACACATTATTGATTGCTGACATGTGACTTCTTGATGCCTATTTAGAGACACCACAGAACTGTAGTACAGTAATATGAGCCTGTAAGCGAATAAGGCCACAGGAAGCATATTTTACTTTGCCTGGGATGTAGAAATGATAGATTTGATGCTCTGCATGCAATGTTTACCGTAACTGTAAGAATATATCCTTTATTCTTTATTACCCAGCAAGCATGTACATACCACGCAGACCGATCGCTTGTTTTATCTTTGACGTTTTTATTTAATAAATAATATTGTAAATTTTATTTGCACCAATAAAACGATACTCTGGAATGGAAATTCATTATGATAAGTACATCTAAGGAAGCATGGGGCAGGGTAGACCCTGTGAGGAACAGCAGTGCATTGCAAGGCTGGCCCTCACATTTACCTCACAGGCACCCATACAGCACATTGCAAGGCTGGACCTCACATTTACCTCACAGGCACCCATACAGCGCATTGCAAGGCTGGCCCTCACATTTACCTCACAGGCACCCATACATCGCATTGCAAGGCTGTCTTTCACATTAACTTCACAGGCACCCATACAGCGCATTGCAAGGCTGGACCTCACATTTACCTCACAGGCACCCATATATTGCATTGCAAGGCTGGCCCTCACATTTACCTCACAGGCACCCATATATTGCATTGCAAGGCTGGCCCTCACATTTACCTCACAGGCACCCATGCAGCGCATTGCAAAGCTGACCCTCACATTTACCTCACAGACAGCCATGCAGCACCTTCCACAAATATCTTGTAAAGATTTTTAAAAAGATTTAGAAAAAATCTACTTTGTGTTGAAGCAGCTTCATGCAACACTGAAAAATTCAACCTTTCATTAACAAATTTATTCCAAGAAAAAAAAATCCATCATCAACAAATAATAATCAAAAACACATGTACCACGATAATTGGCACCTCTGTAAATTGTACATCTTTAAGTTGAGTGGAGTGAATAGGAACCTTCTAGCTATAATCCATGACGTTCTGATTAACATGAGGTGACACAGATTCCAAAATCATCCATCAATATGGGAAAGATAAGAGAACACAGAAACCAAATGAGTGAGAAGTGTGTTGACCTTCATAAGTCAGGGAATGGGTATTAAAAATTAGCTACTTACCTGAAAATGTCAACTTCTACTGCTAGGGCAATAATAAAAAAGTGGACAACATCTGGACCTTTTACAAACCTGCCTGGAAGAGGACCCAAGTTTATTTCACCGTCACGTACAGTGGGGAGGATTGTAAGAGGCAAATAAAGTCCCCAAGGATGATTGTTGGTGAATGACAAGACCAAGTAAAATCTTGGGGCTAATATGTCTCTGAAAAATCAGATGCCCTACCCATGCTAACAGATTATTTGGAAGGTATGCAAGAAAAAGCTTTTTTCGTCAGTTAACCACAAACATAAGCACCTGAAGTGGGAAACACTAATACAACTTTAACTGGAACCAAATTCATTGGTCTGGTGAAAGAAAAATGGAGCTTTCTGGCAATAAAGTGGGTTTGGTATAAAAAGAAGGATGACTACATGTATAATGAAATGAACCACCATAAAAATACTTGCTGACTATAGAATGAAGCTACTGCCATGGTCATCTTAGTCCCCTGATTTGAACCCCATTGCAAACTTATGGACTGAGCTGAAGGGCAGAGTGCTGTAGAGAGGACCTAGGACCCTGGAGGATCTAGAGAAATTCCTTAAAGAGAAATTGTCTCAGATGCCCTGCTCTGTATTCTCCAACTTTATAAAATGTTATAGGTGATGACTCAGCACTGTTATACAGGGAGGTTGTACAAAGTATTAAATCCAGGGGTGCCAATGAACGTGGCACATGTGTTTATCATTTCTTGGTGAAGAATTTGTTTTTCTTTCAATAAATTCGTTTTAAGGAAAGGTTGGATTTTTTTTTTCAATTTTTCAGTGTGACATGAAAAACATGGAAACATTTGTGCCAATATTTGTGGAGGGCGCCGTATTTGCATATACGCAGGAAGAATCCACAGTGCCTGAAGGAAACCCAAGTGAACACAGAAAAAACATGCATACTCTACAAAGAGAACACCATATTACCCTTGTAAAAAGTCAAACAACATATTATGTGATAAAGCTGATGTCAATCACAGGTCAAGTTCAGGGCCATGGTGTCTGTGTGTATTGCTATAAGGGCACAAAGTAGATGTACAGGATTTGTTACTGCTTTGCCCTGCTGATGTGCCTTAGAGTGATTTTCCCCGGCAAACTACTGCATAATAAAAACAACAAAATGCTTTTACATAATAAATAACAAAATGCCTTAACAAACTTCTGTTGTGTAAAGGAATAATAAGTAACAGCATCCTCAGTGCACCTAGTCATTCCACTGCAAAATATGAAATACCACATAAATGTATAAGGTAATGGTTTACATTCACTGCACCTGCGTAATGCATTCAAAGCACTTTCTGCGCACCTTCATAACGCATTAAAAGAACATTCAGTGCACCTGCATAACAGATTCATAGAACATTCAGTGCACCTTCAGAATGCATTCATAGAACATTCATTCAGCGTGCAAGTACACTTCTGGGCAAAAAATGGGCCAAACCCCAAACTGCAAAATATTAAAGTTTTAATGGCTTTAACAACAAATCATTGGTCAAATGATTATCAAGAACTAAACAATGTTGTTGCTGCATTGAACTGTTGGGGGAAGCTGGAAATATTCGTGCATGCAGTGATAGAATCATGAAAAGATTAGATGATATAAAATTCAGACAAACTCGTGCATGAGAACTTCCAAAATATCTCCTGGCTATTTGTCCTTGAGACCATAAAAAGCTTAATGTTTTGCAGTTCTGGGTTTGGCCCATTTTTTTTGCCCAGGAGTGCATACCTCACTATCCTAACATACCTTATTGGCTTTAATACGATTATAATGTTTTTTGTTAACATGCAAGGCTCTGCAGGTCCAATGACCGTCCCTGAGGCAGAATGTGTGGGCCCATGAAGCAAGGCCATTAACCCCAGCTCTATGGGCACGATGGCTGGTGGCTGCCCTTCGCTGCCAAGCTAGCTCTAGCTATATAGGCGTCTGTGTGCCATGGACAGCAAGATGGGGCGGGCAAAAAGAGAATTTCCGCATGGGGATCAATAAAGTCTCATTATCATTATAAAGTTATGTTAAAATACAGTCAGGTCCATAAATATCGGGACGTCGACACAATTCTAACATTTTTGGCTCTATACACCACCACAGTGGACTGTAGATATAGAGTGCTGGTTAAAATAGATGCCGAGGCCCATTTTTGCCCTGATGTTTAGAAGCAAGTTCTGGATTATTACCAGGCTGTCACCAGCTGTCCAGATCACTGCCCTCCGGTGAGGTCATCACGGCTCAGCCGTTCCATGTGCTCCACGCGACAGACTGGAGCGCGAGGCGTGTCCATCTTCCTTCCTGCCGTCCCAGTCTCCGGATACCCGTGTTATTGGCTGGTGAGGGTGCCCGGCGTTTTGTCATTGGCCGAACATCTGAGCGTGGCGACTCCTCTCGACGCGCTGGCAGCTGGATCGTGACGCTGCGGTTAGTGCACGGCCAAATCCCACATTCACTTCAAATAGATCCGCGTATATCAGTATCACGAGTAATTACACATCTAAATGATAATGACATTTACACAAGGCAGACTGTTACTATCATACATATTAATTTTAACTTGTAGAACCTTTTTAAAATTTGGAATCTTTTAATATATCGCATGAGATCAGTATACTCGGTTTACTGCATATACTCAACAAAAAAAAAATAAAAGTCAATTCAGAACAATGACCTGATAAGTCAGATGTTAAAAACCTTTTTTTTATTTAGTGGGTCAGAGTGTGTTCTTCTAGTCACTGTCTGAACACTGTTTGAGAAGCCAGGCTGACCAGACCTTTAATAAATGCACTGATGTCATCAAAGCCTGACACAGCGGTGAACCTTCTACTCAGTGACCCCAGATCTCTCTTTATTGCTGTAACAGTCTGCCTGACTCACTGTTGTGAGGGAAACACGATTCCGGGAAAAAAGGTCGCAGATCTGAAATGTGGCTGATCATGGCCCATTACGAAGTGGCATTAACCTGCAGTTCCCAAATCGCTTGTTTATGTCACAGGTTGCTTTTCACTATACCTCCCTGCTCGTTTCTCCTGCTCCCTGCCAAGTGCGTCGTAAGTGTAGAACGGTGTTTCCCAACCAGGTTCTTGGGCCCCCACAAACAGTCCATGTTTTTGCTCCTTCCCGGCTGCCTGCCAGACAGTCCACATTTTTGCTCCTTCCCAGCTTGAGCAAAAGCATGGACTGTCTGCAGGTCCTTGAGGACCGGATTTGGAAACACTGTTCCAGAATGCAGAGATACCTTTTTCCATTCTCTCATGTTCTTGTCAGCTATCATCTATTGACAGGCACCACCTGGCTTCTTCTGGCTCAAGAGGGGCCTTAGTCAGAGTGCTTGTTTTTCCAAATTAACGCGCTGCATGGCAGAGTGGGGGTGTGTGATCTCAGGGATCTCTGTAAGCTTTGGCCTGCTGGTAATGGAGCATCGTCCGCTTTACATCTGCTGGCGTTGACTTATCTCCACACCCCACAGACACTGGCTAGTGTATATAAATGCCAATGACCTCCATCTTCCACTAATAACACAAGGTTTTCTTAAAACAATTCTGTTCCTGCGGCAATGCTCCGTATGAAATGTCCTGTTATCATATTCGTTGTCTGTAACAGTAATGTACATGGAAATGAAAACATCATATTATTATTTACACTAACAGTTTTCTTTGGCATTTTATACAGTCACATTTGGACACATGGATTTTTGATTTGAATGACATCATAGCACACATATACAGCATTCGCAGAACATTGCATGTAAGTATACCTTACATACCTTAACAGCTTTAACATACATTTATAACAAACATTATATGATAATAGCAGACATTACAATTGTACATGCTGCTTATCAATGTTTTATGAATGCATTATGAATGTGCACTGAATGTTCTACGAATGCATTATAAATGTACTATGAATTAATGCAATTAATGTTCACTGTTACCAAACATTATTATTAAACCTGTGCAGCCTGGAGCTTAATTAAAAGTTCTAGACTCAAAGTTCCCTTATCAGTGAGTGAAGGTCATTGTTGTCTCATGGCTTCTGGACTCCTGTTCTGTGTGTTTGTCATAGCCTTGGTTTTGAACTCCACTTCCAGCACACCCTGTTCCTGTACCTCCTGTCCAGTTCAGCTTCCTGTGGTGTTCTGTCCTACGGATGCTGGGCTCGGACTGCCAAAAAACCTGACTGAACCCCTGGGCTTCTGTGGAAGGTGGTCGAAGAAACCCCAGAATGAAACTTTTACAGTAGGAGTCAAGTTAAAATTGACAGGGTGTTTCAGTACAGAGCATCTGGGTGAATGAGAGTGTCCACAGCCTAATAACAAGGCGCTGGCTCCTCTGACTGTCATTCTCACAGCTCATGGCTTTTCTGAAAATCCTCTTGCATTAAAGTATAACCCGATCTCTGCAGGGACACACACCTCTGTCAGCTGCAGGGCTGCTTCTGCAATTGTGTTAATATTAAAGCTTTGCAAACAGTATGGCTTTACGCTATACAGAATTTGAAATGAAAATGTGCTTCGCAGAAACTGTTAAAATTATGGGCTTTCTTTATTTTAAAACTAACTTGGCTGAGTACCAGTAATCCCTTATGTGTGTGTGTGTGTGTGCATGTGCGTTTCTTTGTGGGGCCAAGAGAGATCCAGGATGTAACATCGTAACGCCTCTTTAAATCACATAGAGATCCGGCACAAAGGTGACAGAGCTGCTCAAACAAACCTAATGGATGCCGCAAAATGTGATTTAAAAGACTGTAAAATCCTGAGGTCGTCTATAAAAACAGTGGAAGTCCATTAAAATCATATTTACAGGTGATTCTGGCAGATTTATCCTTCATAAAAATCATGAAAAAGCACTATTTGATCCTGGCACCTCCAAACATTCTCCGTCTCTCTCACACGCATACTATATACAATATAACGCGATTCATAGCTAGGAGGTCCTCATCCAGAAAACCCTTAGTGAACTGGACTCAATTGTTGCTCTTCTTGAAAATGATGCGCACCTTGCCTCCCACAGAGTTGCAATGAAGAAATTTAAGTGTGAAGATATGCAGCTGTGGTTTAAAACATTACAGGAAACATCTGGTCTGACCAAGCTTTCTGGCAAGGCTGCGCGCTCATAAACTACAGTGGAAACGGCAAATGATGGAGCACTGATGAGAAGCAAATACGAACAATTACAGAAAAACAAACAAACATTAAAGACTACCAACAATGTAGTTTGAAGGTACCACAAATCATGCTGGCTTTCCTATGAAGGTCAGCAAAACACACACAAGCAAATAAATCAATCGAGAGCAGCGCAGAGGAAGTCGAAGCTGGCATTTTCACACAGCTCAAGAAAATGCTTTATTTTGGTTTTATCCGTATCGTTCTTCTTTACCTAAAGGTAATTGCTTCCTAAATTCACAGATAATTAAGACCCATTGACTACGATAGCATCAACATATTTTTATTAATTCTTCTATAATCTTCTGTAAATCTAATCGGAACACCAAAAGAACGGCATAAATATCACACTATGTTGATTTTGAAAGTCGTAATAGATTAGTTTTGGCATTGGGTTCAAGAGAAATCGCTTGCTTTTAATCATTTACCTTTCCAGTTCTGACTCATTCATCTGGTCTTTTTCTTATTAAAATCGCAATCAGTGCCATAGAACCTGCATATCTCATGTTAGTTGGTATCTCCTTTCTTCATCTATTGTTTTGGAGGGGTGATCCAGATGATCATGTGCAATCATGGGCATTCTGTGCTTTTCGTATAATGGCCTTCATGCCTTTGTGTTTAGTTTTCATTGCTTTAACTTACTGTAAAACAGTAGTTTACTGTTTGTCAGTAAAATTATTAGTTTGTTTCTTGGTTGTTTTGGTCTGCACATGGTGATGCCTTTTCAATCAGAAGTATTAAAAAATAGTGACACGAAACGATACTTAACACTTTATGTATGAATAAAAAAGTGTTTCAATTCAGTTTCCATAATATTCATTCAATATTTTCAGAAGCTAAATTCAGTAGAATTGTAGATGATGGGGCATGTGGATTCAGTTCTTATACCAACCCTGTGTTCATTCCAATGTGCAGATGTGCAGATTAGATGGATTGGTGTGGCTGAAATTGCCTTTGGCAATGGGATGGTCTCACATCCTGTCCAGAGTGACCTGTACATCATGTCCTGTTCAGGGAATAGGGTCCAGGCTAGTGGGAACATAATCTAAGGAAACTAGATATTCTAGATATTAGTTGTGTATGGATGTATTATGTAGAACTTGTTTTATGAGGGCTGTATGTTCTTCTGGTTTCAATTGGACCATATTTGTAAATAAAAATTTGTGTCTAAAATGTAAAAGAAAAAAAGTGTGTATATATTGGAATAGTTCTGGTTTCTAGGGGTGTTTTTTATGTTCCTCTGACAAAAATTTAAGTGTTTTTTAAACAC
>JABFEA020000017.1:18667173-18681764 GCA_019775915.2 Cyphomyrus plagiostoma | reverse complement strand
ATTTTATATTTTATATTGCTTAGAAGTGTTTAAAAAACACTTACATTTTATATTTTATATTGCTTAGAAGTGTTTAAAAAACACTTACATTTTATATTTTATATTGCTTAGAAGTGTTTAAAAAACACTTAAATTTTATATTTTATATTGCTTAGAAGTGTTTAAAAAACACTTACATTTTATATTTTATATTGCTTAGAAGTGTTTAAAAAACACTTAAATTTTTGTCAGAGGAACATAAAAAACACCCCTAGAAACCAGAACTATTCCAATATATAGACAGAAACAAAATATATTTTTAGAGCTTTCTAAGGACAATAAAAGGAGACTGCAACTGCTCCAGGGACATTGGGCATTGGCTGGCTTATTGTCACTGTGCTTTGGTCCCCCCAACACAAATATAGACATCGCCACTATGTACAGACCTACTGTGCTGTTACTGTCACACAACACACCTATTGGCTACTCTGTAGACCCTCCTCATTTAGCACATTATTGCGTTTTCTCAGACTGCACCCTCACTTTCCAGCCCCATTCTACTTATATTTACTGTATGTTTTATATCTTTATTAATTTTAATTGCATTCCTTTAACTTGCTTGTTTTTACCTCCCTCAAATTCTTTGTACTCCGCACCAGGACCAAAGGAAACACATTTTATTCATTTATGTTGCACAGTGTGTTGATATGTAGGACAGACGATAAAACATTTAAATCGAGAACCTTAAAATATATCATCAAGATGATCTTTTGGCAAAAACATCATTATATTTCATAGTTTGCAACTGCTTGGATTACTTGATTAACAGATGCATGATCTCTAGTCATAAATAAACATGCTTGTCATGTTCTGTCTTGCCTTTTGGAATCACATAGCAAACAACTGTTTCAATTATGAAGTTACATGTCTCATATTCTCAGTAACTCTCTGTTCTGTCCTATGACTTGTCGGAACTTTCTAGAGCTCTTTCCAATGAGAATTACTTTTCGGTTGAATGACAGGTCTTCTTATGAAAGGGAGTGGGCTATACCTCCCTTCCTGCAGCTTCCAGAAGCAATTTAAATGTGAAGTGATGTCGACCAAAAAGTGAGATTTCTGATGGCAGAAATGATCTTCAAGCTCAGTGAATTTTCACAAAAGGACATATTCACTTCCTTCACTGGGGCAGCATCTATGCGCTTGACAGCTACAGTAGCTCAGAGTTTAAATGGAGGTCAATACATTGATTACTGAAGTTTTACTAGGCATCCTTCCGTGCCTCTTTTGTTGACTATTTGCACGACAAATGACCATGATCTGAGGAGAATTCACAGGGAAAAGGAATGCTATAATATAGTGGATAATATAGTGAACTGACATCACATTTAGATACAATGTTTTGTGCGACAGAAACACAAATCTCAGATATCTGTACTCCTGTTACCCACAAACTAAGAAGTATCTCACATCTGCTGCCAGAAGGTGTGAATTTGCTAGTTGTTAGTGTGTACAAACAATGTACAAGCCATGTCAGTGCAACTAATATACGGATATATAGCTGTTAAACTGAAATTGTCTAACAGAAAAACCATAACATCCCAACTGTGATTAAATTGAATATTGATATAACAGAAAGCTACTAATCTTTCAATATTTCTATGAATTTCTGAAATCTGAGACTGGTTGAAGTTCCTGTCTGCGCATGTGGGGGCTTGTTTTCGTTTTTATAGCAGGTTTGCACACTAGCTGGCCTTTGATGATTCACGCGTGATCTCAGGCAGGTCACGTCTCTTCAGGTACGGCGGAAAACCTGCTGGGTACCAGCACTCCCAAAATTGGGTTGCCTACCCCTGCTTTATATCCTACCATTGTGAATTAAATCTGTTTGTTTGGTACAGTGGTGATAGACATTGTTCCTAATCTGTATTGATGTCAGTCAACAAATGGATAGTAATGTGCATCGGACTATGGGTTTTGCTCATAGTTTTAAATGCACAGGTGTTGCGGTTTTATTTGCCAATAAGTTACTAATAAACGCATTCATAAAAACCTGTAATGTGTCTCTAAGTGCAACATTCCTCACACAATGGGTGATTGTACATATTGCCTTGCACCACACTTGATGATAAGTTATAAAAGAAAAACATGCAGAAATTAAAATGAGCTCTGTTACAGTGTACTCAAAACTGGGAAATATATTTACATTATACACCTACCCACATGTCCAAGCAATATATACTTACGAAAATAATTGTTACATTTCAAACTACTGTGATAAATATGTGCTTAGGTTATTGAAAACCTAACTTAATAGTTGAAAATTGTTAGTTTGTTTTTAGAATCTTTGAAACACAAACTAACTATAGATTTTGCAAAACTAACGTCACTGCAGATGCTGAACAGCAGTCACTAAAATGCTAGATAATCATATTTTATGTTTCTTGTATCAAAGCTGAACAATCGTTGAATGTATCAGTCCTGGTGTGAAATGTCGAAATTATTTGCCTGTTGCTTATTTAAATTTTATCCCAACCAAGAACAGTGAAAATTATCAGCAGCCAAGGGTATTACAGCAGACTTCTCCCGGGGCTTGAACTGATAACTTTCACAGGGCAAATCAACAGATCTTAGACAGATATATACATTCTATCGATCCCTTTATTGGTGTTCTGGTGCCCCAGGTGAGATTCTGCCGAGCCCCCCAATGAAATGCCGCCCTAAGCAATCACGTACATCACCAATAGGGTAAGCTGGCTCTGGATCCCAGGGGTAGATCCGTATTCCATAGGGATAATTCATCTTTAACTGCTACTTGACATCCTGAAAAATTAGTTTTTTTATGTGAAATAACATAAGAACTAGGATAATTCGCAAAGAATGCTTGCTCTGCTGTAACTTCCCATAAACCCCAGGGCTGAGACTGCTCCTCCCACTAGACCCCATTTGATGTTTCACCTGCCAAGCGATGGCTTCTAAATGATATCCAAACCTTCCACAGGGTGAATTACACGGAGTAGTAAGGAGCATAAAGGTAGAGGAGACTGTGACCCGAATAATAATGCATCTGTGATTCCCTCAGTGGGCAAAACGGGCAAAGCCCCATTCTACAACTCAGCAACACATTGGCTACTTAATTATTTCCAAACACATAAACAGTCATATGTTTTGGATACCATTATTAACCCAGGGCTTAGATACCTTAACCCCAACAAGGTCTACTGGTTGCTCACAAAAGAGTAATATAAGTTGTTAATGTCAAAAAATTTATATGAGCTCTCACTAAAAGAGTACATACTATTTAATCAAAATACAAGATAAGTAAACACCACAGCCAAAATTCACAATCCTGTCATATGAGAGACATGAACTTTAGGGGAAGATGGTGGTGCTATTGTTCACCAACCAGAGGGTTGCCGGTTCAAGCCCCACTTCCTCCTGACCCTCATCAAAATGTCCTTGAGCAAGACACTGAACCCCAAATTGCTCCAGGTGTGCAGGTTGGCACCTTGCATGGCAGCCTCTGCCACTGGTGTGTGAATGTGTGTATGGATGGGTGAATGTGAGGCATAAATTGTAAAGCACTTTGAGTACTCGGAAGAGTAGAAAAGCGCTATATAAATGCAGTCCATTTACCATATCATTCCCAGCTTTAATGCTTTGGAGTTGTCCATTGCAAAATATATAACAAATTTGCTATTTAATGATCTCTATGTCAGAAATACATATTGAAACCTAAAGCCCTGACACAGACCTATAAATAATTATTACATACTGTACATTAAAAACCAATTTATTTATTGATGTTAATAACCCACCGTTATTATATATAATATATTAATATAATTTTCTCTTTCATTTTTTGACAGTTGACTCTGTTAGGGAGGATCTGGCTATATCTCACACTTTTGACTTTTTGGCGTTGCATGGTGTGACAGAACAAACCATTATTGCATTATAAGGAGGGAGAGTAAACTTGTTAGAACCTCTATGTCAAGAAAAATCAGGAAGATAAAATTAACAAGATCTTATGCGATTCACACATACTGTACTATATACAGTTCTGACAAATATGTATCTTTGACAAATTATTCCAGCAGATTATTTAAAGTTTAGAGGGCCCTTTTTGGCACCCCATTCACACAGGGCCCAGGATCAGCTGACCTGGCCCCCCCCCCAGCCCCTAACCCCCCCTGCCCCCCCATCAGTGGCTCTCCATCCATCCATATCCACCCTCCTACTTGCTTATTCTGTTAGGCTCCTGGGATAAAATTAATTCTACCTAACTGAATATAATAAAATTGTATCAGCTTATGAAAGCTGTTTGGCAGAAAGCATGTTCAAAATGACACATGGGTGACGTAAATAATGCACAACAAGAATACATATGTCAGGCATTTCAGGTACAAGTTCTGTTAGCGTAAGCCTATAATGTTTGATCAGAAACAAGCGCAAGATAATTGTGTTTTTCTGTGTACTTACACCCCCCAGCCAGCCCACATAGAATTATTAAAAGTATTATTCCATTGGAAAAGCAGGTATGTGAGTGAGGCAATATAAAAGACTCCATAGAGAAAGAGTAGCTTTATAGTAATATAAAATGTATAGCGAAGTCTAAAAGATGTACAGACAAAGTGAGAAATGAAAGGGTTTCCTCACTAGAGGGTGGTATTCTCCCAGAGTGTCTAAGCAGACACATACATCCCTTATAGGGTATGCCTTGTGGAACCAGAGCGCCAGCGGTAAACTTCATGATAAAGAGCAAGGCTGTCCTCCTCAGCTGCTGTTAATCAGGTTTGTCTGCGATAACCATGCTTATGTTTATTGGCTCCATTTATTTTAGTGACAGTATATTGCTGGACGACACAGAATGTGGACAGTCCCACTAAAGCTTTACTTCTCTTTAAAGTGACGGTATATTCCTTAACGACACAGAATGTGGACATTCCCACTAAAGCTTTACTCCTCTGTAAACTCACAAATGTGATGACTTATGATACATTTCTTTGACTACAGGTGCAGAGTGATAATGTCCCTTATCCAAACGCTATGCTGTCCTTGACTTGGGGGCCAGCAACTGGTATATTATCCTTGGTGTATCCCAGCCCTGTGCCCCATATACACTGGGATAGACTCTACTGCCCCACTGCAACCATAACCAGAATAAGCATTTACATGATGGATGGACGGAT
The DNA here is from genome assembly GCA_019775915.2 of Cyphomyrus plagiostoma. Taxonomy (NCBI): domain Eukaryota; kingdom Metazoa; phylum Chordata; class Actinopteri; order Osteoglossiformes; family Mormyridae; genus Cyphomyrus; species Cyphomyrus plagiostoma. The sequence goes on along the minus strand of JABFEA020000017.1, from coordinate 18,676,596 downwards.
GGATGGATGGATATGTAGGCAATGCATGGAGGTATCTGCTGCATGACCCTTTGTATTCAATTTTCAATTAAACACTTATCTGAGGGGAACACGTTCCAAGATCTATCATAGATCGCCGTTAACGGTCTGTGGACCCCATACATAATGAGATTTTTGTGTTCATATATATGGTAAAGGATAATTAATAAATTTTGAGCAGTAAGACATTACCAGAATTAAATACAGTAATAATGCATTATTATAATGTGTTGTACAGTAGTGTACTCTCTCTTGAATGAAAAGGATTCTGATGTTTCAGCCTAATTTTCAAAAAACGACAGAGCAATGAAAAATACCATTTATCAAAGGAACAATGAAAATCATCTTTTTATGCATTTTTACTACACAGACACTGCAATAATGTGGCAACGAAGGCAGTCAGTGAGAACACTGGAGGCAGACTAGGTGAGAGTTCTACAGGAAAGTGTGGGTATTGGAACAGAGGGAGAGGGAGGGAGTCAGATACTGGGTGTACCGGGCTGGAGGATTTCACCAAGTCACAGCCTGTACTTGTCTGTCGCACAGTTTGAAACTTATGAACCGTTTATCTGAGGGATTTTCCTTTTTTTTTCAGCCCACGGTAAACTGTGGATATCTGTAACCACGGATACGGGTTTCACTGTGTCCCACTGTGATATGTTTACTGTGATTTGACTCCGCCCTCATATAGATTTTACTTTTAGTTGGGAAGGACTGTTGCCTCGCTTCTGCAGCGCTGTGTGGGTTCCCTCCCACACTCCTAAGGCCTGCAGTTAGGTGAACTGATGTCTCTGAATTATAGAATGCGTGCCATGTGCTGAACTGGCATCTCTATAAGGCCGTACCCCCACATTGTGCCCACTTCTACCTGGCATCGGCTTCATTTCTGTAACCTTGCACTGCGTAAGCAACCCAAAGGTGGGTGGATGGTTTTTTTAATTGACCCGATTCAACACCCACACACAAAAATTTGATGAGAAGGTTGGATAAAAAGATAAAAAAATACACATATTAATCTTATCTATGTTCAAGAAGAAGAAAAAAAGATATGGAACCATTTTGCTGTTAATTACATTAATGAGGCACCAGATAACATTTTTAATGTCCAAATTCATTTTAATGTAACTGTTTTAATGTAACAGTTTAATGTCCAAATTCATTATTTTCACTTGTAGTGTTACACTGCAGAAGAGTGCCAGCCAGTTACCTTCAGAATTTTGCAATCCACCTGCATGCAATCAAAATGTAAAACTATTCAGGGGAGATTTTCCCCTGAAGAATCATTGTGGTAAACGTGATACAAGCAAATCCGTACACCTGTCAGTATGAGGTCCAACCACAGCGAGAAGAAGACAGGGGGCTTTCCCAAAATCTCAGCAGGCTGTAGAAGAACAGAAATCAAGGAATGCATATTGAAAAAGCACATGCTACAGAATGCTACAGAACACTGTAGTCTTCGAAGACACAGGAAAAAACAGCATTTTGAAGAGAAGTTATCAAAAACATAAAGGCAACCCACAAAGATCAAGCATGCCTCATGTCGAGAACGTGAAAAGATGCGATGAAGTAAAAATAGCTCAGCTTGTATGGTGAAGAAGCCAGGAAAAGAAAGGTAGAATGGCACGTAGGGACTATGAGATGAAAAAACACGATGAGACATATTTAGTTATTCGTCCTTGATGCCAAGCATATGACTGGTAAAACACAACCGTGGCAGAGTAATGGAACAAGGATGCCTTTAATCAACAGGACTTGGTAGGATAATCAGAATGGATGGAGCATAACAAGGGCAGGTCCTTGTGCAAAACCTTGAACTGTCTGCAAATGGCCGATGCATTTTTCAGCAATATGGTAACCCCCCAACACAGAGCTAGCATGACCCTTGCATGGATTTAAAAGAAGAAAGTGGAAATCCTTGAATGGGTAAGTCAAAGTTTGGACTTGGATCGCAGTGAAAATCTGTGGCGGAAATAGAAGATTGCAGCATTGAACTGTTGTGACAGCCAGGAAGAGAGGGTGAGACACAGACACTCAAGATGTGAAAAGCTGGTTTTGCTATACCATAAATGTCTCGAAGCTTTAATAAAAATAAAAAGGGAGCCTACTGGGGAATGTGAAGGAAATAAAGGCTATGATGACATGAACAGTAGCTAATTAAAATGCAGAAACGTATATGTTATAGATAGTCATCAAAGGAAAAAAATCAAAGTCAGCAAGTACATCACAATTGCGATAAAAAGTCTGCAGAAAAGAACTGAAGTTGATCTAAGGAGAAAGACAAGAATTATTCTGAATCTGGTCTTTTCTGTAACTTTCCATGGATGGGAAACCAGACCACAAATAAATGGGACAGGAAGAGTACTAATGTCATTGAACTTTATTAATTGAAAAAAAATAATACCACAGACTGCAGAAAAATCAAAAAGTTGATTCTTAAGGATATCAATTCAGAGCTTTCACTTGAAGAATAAATGAACAGAAAGCTTCAATCTTATTTCACGCATATAATGAAAGACCCAATCAGTTAGATACAACCATAATGACTTAAAAGGTAGAAGAGAAAGGAGAAAGAGGACAGCCAGCAACAAAACAGATGGACATAATTAGCATGCCTTAGGAAACCTGAAGGCCTGGACAGAAGAAGACGTTTCCAGGGGAATGTGGGAGTTACCAGAAGTCAACATTGACTTGGCAGCACCTAATAATAAAACAGCCTTGTCACCAATGGGCTATTTTAGTATGTTCATCATATACATATTTCTGAAGTGGGAAAGGTCACTGACTTCAATGAATGATTAAGGCTTTGAGCGCAAAGCCTGAAAAGACAATGGCTTTTTTATTATTAATGCAATGACATATTCATGCTATATGTAGCCAGGTGCTGTATTAAGTAAAGGAAGGAAAAACATCTTTAAGGATGACGGCACGTGACCCTGAGCTTGAAATCCTCTGAGCGCTTTTGCGCATGAGCGAGGTGCGGTTTAGCCTGGTCAGCAAGCATGGGGAAGTGCCAGGGTTTTGTAGAGGCTGCTGAAGTTGTTTTGTGAAGGTATTGCCTAGGAGGAGTTTGCGTTAATTCTCCCGCCGTACGGAGCGAACGTGTGTTAACGCGCGGGCTGAAGGGTAAATACCCTCAGAAATAAAAGAACCCCCGAAAATATTGTGAGCCTGGGTAATTTCTCCAGGCCACATATATACCGTAAGCCGTGCTGCTCCTCACAAGTCAGGATCCTCTACGGCTCAAACTACTACAAAACTGGTCATTTCCCTACCTATTATTTTAAAGGCTCATGGCTGAGGGGATTTTAAAACAGGTGAAAAGGTAGATTCTGGCATGTGCAATCATGCCGTGTTCCGGTTATTTTTAGGCCTGGGATTTAATCATTTTTTTTTGTTTTGCTCCTGAAGCCGAACAGACAGCACTGACTCATTTCCATCTCCTGCGTGAGGCTGTAAAGTTCCTCCTACAAACTTATTAATGAATGTGACGGGGATGCGGAAGCCAGCTGTGCTACCTGCAGGGAAGAGATGGAAAATGACAAAAGGTGTAGATGAGAAGAGGAAAGCAGTCTGAGCAGTGGAAGGTTGGGTCTCTTCTGTAAGAGTCTCACTCTCGGTTGTAATTTGAAAATTACTTTCAGCTTATAAAATGTCAAAAAACGTTTTTGCGTGGCTTTACATGCAGCTGGTATTCTTTATATAATGCCATTTTTAAAACATAATATGCTTATTACAATACTTTTCGGGAAATTATGCACTTAGTAAAATGCACAGCAGAGGAGTGTCGACATGCACATTGTACAGAACCATATTCATCTCGAGAAGCAGAGTGTTTGTTAATTAGGGACTATTCCTTAGTAATTTAAGTTTTGCCAAAAACTTTTCCCTTTAATATCTTGGGTGATACAGTGGACTCCAGGGTTGTTTGTGGAGTTTACATTTCTTCTGCATGGATGGGTGGGTTATAATGCTTGTAAAGCTTTATCCAAGGAGACAGAATGAGGGACATCATGGATACAGGGGGGTTTGCTTTGAGCAATATAATACAGGAGAAGGCCAGACAGTAAATAATACATTTTAATGTAATTAATTTAGCATAATTGATGTAATGCATTGACCATACTTAATATTCTTGGATAAGAAAGGAGCTTTCCAATTGTTACAAAGTAAATCAATTACTTTAAAACTTGAATGCTTTTAAGTCAGTAGCAAGATCATCGAGGAGCCTAAAGTAAGGAAATCTTAATCAACTGCGAGAAAGTAGGTTCAGCATATTAGACCAACTGCATTCAGCACATGACAGCAAACTTGTCACAATGTGGAAGAATTCTTCTGGTGAGATTTATGTCTTGTGAGGCACTTCATGTGAGGCACTTCATCCTGCCTACAGTGCAAACCATCCACTGCTTATCTTTAGCTTGTTAACTCCTATTCCAAATTCAGGAGCTCTGTCATGCCCTCATAGCAAAAATGCTTACATCAGTCTTACCTTTGTCAGAATGTCACAGACACAGAGTATATTACAGGAATTTATGGATGTGTCTGACTTGATATCCAATCGCACAGATTCCTTTTCAGCTGTTAAGTTTTTTGAGGTTGTGGTGCATGATCTGCAGAACATACCTTGAACACCATCACGACTTAGGCATGTTCAAATGGAGGACACATGGTAATGGTCCTGATTAACATCACCCTTAGGTAGAATATTTCTTAGACTGATGTGACAGACCTGCTTCGCTTGGTAAGCTTCGTACTTTCGATGGCACATCAGTGGGCTGGAGCAGTTGCCTGTCATTTCTGAATTTTCTCTCCATTGTTGTTGCACAGTTAGTCTGTGGACCCTATTCTCAATATTAGAGATTTGCTTTACCTAAGCATTGCAGTGGATAGAATAATTATTTATCATATAATATCATATTTACCACCCCCCCCAAATAAATAAATAAATAAATAAATAACTCAGCTTGTTAGTATTCTACATTTGTAAAGCTTTCTTTTCTGCAGTTTTATAATATTGCAATTAGAGTGATACAAAAGAATGCATAAATGTATGAAGTTCTCCTCACACCAGAATAATTTTAGCAGATGTATAGGGACAATGGCACGGCGTCCTTCTGCACCTAAGGGTCAAACCAATTTATACATAAAGCACCTTCATCAAGCTTTTAGGGGTTTTGCGGTGTGGTGCAATTACTCCCCCTCCCCCACCACAGGAGAAACACAATGCTTGTAGCACTTGTCAGGCCAGCTGTAGATCACTTCAGCTCTGTTGAGTTAGTGACTTAGCATGAGGCTCCATCATTGCTTGATCATTTAATTTTCGCAGTTCCCTAGGGCCAGTCTTTCCATTTCAATTTCCACTAATCCTGTCCAAAGCCAATACTTTATGTGCCTTTCCTAAAAGAACAATTTTGTTCTAGTCCATAACCATCCTGCTAATTCACTGCGGAGATGTATTATTACGCTTTTAGGAGGGCACAGGATGACACGGTGGCTCCGAGGGCAGCACTGTGGGTCCTCATACCTTCGGGGCTGGGAGCACAACCCTCCCTTCTGTGTCTGTATTCTCACGATATAGTGGGGGAGTCCTCCCAATTCTACAGCTTTCTCCCAGAGCTAAAACGCAGTAACCCCTTCACATCCATACATTTGTGGCTTTGGTTATTTGTTTATAGAGTTATTTGCTAATTGGCTTTGAACAATTCAACAGGGATATTTTTGGAGCTTGCTGAAAGATCTCAGAATCTCGCAGATGACGTGGAACCCAAAAACATCCATCTTTTGGCTCAGCTCCTTCTTCACCATGACAGACCGATGTAGTGCCTGCATCACTGCGGACACCGCCCCGATCCGCCTGTCGATCTCTTGCTCCATCGTTCCCCCACTTGTGAACAAGACCCCGAGGTACTTAAACTCGTTCACTTGGCGGAGGACCCCATCCCCGACCCGGAGAGAGCATTCTACCCTTTTCCGGCTGAGGACCATGGTCTCGGATTTGGAGGTGCTGATTCTCATACCGGCCGCTTCACACTAGGCTACAAACTGCCACAGCGAGAGCTGAAGGTCACGGTCCGATGAAGCCAACAGAACCACATCATCTGCAAACAGCAGAGACCTAATCCTGAGGTCACCAAACTGGACACCCGCAATGCCCTGGCTGCGCCTAGAAATTCTGTCCATAAAAACTATGAAAAGAAGTGGTGACAAAGGGCAGCCCTGATGGAGTCCCACCCTCACTGGAAACAAGTCCGACTTATTGCCGCCCATGTGGACCAGACTCTGGCACCGTTCATACGGGGACCGAACAGCCCTTAAAAGGAAGCCGGGGAGCCCATTTTCCCGGAGCACCCCCCCACAGGACTCCCCGAGGGACACGGTCGAATGTATTCTCCAAGTCCACAAAACACATGTAGACTGGTTGGGCAAACTCCCATGAACCCTCCAGAACCCTGCTGAGAGTATAGAGCTGGTCCACTGTTCCACGGCCGGGGAAAAAAACCACACTGCTCCTCCTTTATCTGAGGTTCGACAATCCGGCGGACCCTCCTCTCCAGAACTCCCGAATAGACCTTACCAGGGAGGCTGAAGAGTGTGATCCCCCTATAGTTGGGGCGCACCCTCTGGTCCCCCTTCTTAAAGAGGGGGACCACCACCCCGGTCTGCCAGTCCAGAGGCACTGCCCCCGATGTCCACGCGATGCTGCAGATGCGTGTCAACCAGGACAGCCCTGCAACATCCAGAGCCTTAAGGAACTCCAGGTGGATCTCATCTACCCCTGGGGCCTGGCCCCCAAGGAGCTTTTTAACCACCTCTGCCCCAGAGATAGGCGAGTCCACCCCAAAGTCCCCAGACTCTGCTTCCTTATTGGAAGGCATGTCGGTGGGATTGAGATGGTCTTCGAAGTATTCCTTCCACTGACCCAAAACGTCCCGAGTTGGGGTCAGCAGCACCCCATCCCCACCATAAACAGTGTTGATGTTGCACCGCTTTCCCACACAAAGCCGCCGGATGGTGGACCAGAATCACCTCGAAGCTGTCCAGAAGTCATTGTCCATGGCCTCACCGAACTCCTCCCATACCTGGGTTTTTGCCTCCGCGACCGCCGAAGCTGCACCCTGCTTGGCCTGCCGGTACCTGTCAGCTGTCTCTGGAGTCCCACAGGTTAAAAAGGCCCAATAGGACTCCTTCTTCAGCTTGACGGCATCCCTCACCACTGGTGTCTACCAGCGGGTTCGGGGATTGCCACCGTGACAGGCACCAACCAGCTTACAGCCACAGCTCCGGTCAGCTGCCTCCACAATGGAGGCGCGGAACATAGCCCATTTGGACTCAATGTCCCCCACCTCCCCCGGGACATGGGAAAAGTTCTGCTGGAGATAGGAGTTGAAACTCTTCCTGACAGCAGATTCCGCCAGACGTTCCCAGCAGACCCTCACTATACGCTTGGGCCTGCCAGGCCTGGCCGGCTTCCTCCCCCACCAGCGGAGCCAACCCACCACCAGGTAGTGATCAGTTGACAGCTCCGCCCCTCTCTTCACCCGAGTGTCCAAGACATGCGGCCGCAAATCCGACGACACGACTACAAAGTCGATCATCAAACTGCGGCCTAGGGTGTCCTGGTGCCAAGTGCACATATGGACACCCATATGCTTGAACATGGTGTTCAATATGGACAATCCGTGACGAGCACAGAAGTCCAACAACAAAACACTGCTCGGCTTCAGATCGGGGGTGGGCGTTCCTCCCAATCACGTCACTCCAGGTCTCCCTGTCATTGCCCACATGGGCATTGAAGTCCCCCAGTAGAACAAGAGAGTCCCCGGGAGGAGTGGTCTCTAACACCCCCTTCCAGGGACTTCAAAAAGGGTGGGTATTCTGAAGCGCTGTTTGGCACATAAGTCAAGTAAGGACCCATTCCCCCCACCCGAAGGAGAAGCCAAAAATAACACTGAAAATGATTTAGATCACATTATAATATATGAATACTACTAAATCATAATATTGGGTAGTGTAAGGGCATACTAAATTTTATATTAAACATCTTAGCTAAGGTATGCACATCTGCCAGTGTGTACAGTATTAATTTCATACACACAGGGGTATAACTTTGATGGTTTGTAAATTCATTTTCAAAAAAAAAAAAGTGTCTCTACTTTTTACATTATTATTTAGGCTAGCAGACTGTTATAGGTTGAGGTAAGGGCCCAAGTATTACTCACAAATGTTCGTATTCGCCACGATCTTCCACCCCTAAGTCTGACAAATGAGAGGGGGTTACTTTATATGAAATTAGGCAAGTTGACATGTGTCATGACTGGGCATAATCAATTACAATACACAGAGCAACTTAAAGATAACAAGAGGATCTTGATTACAAACTACACTCTGAAAGAAAAAAAAAAGACAGTAAACAAAAGGAACCACGAGGGATCAAAACATGGGCAAGTAGGTAAAACCAAAATTATCAAATTCAAGGAAATGCAAAGGAAACACAGGTAAGAACTACAAACACAGGCTGGTTATACATACAGAACCTCACACCTACATCATCAGGCAGACAATAAAGGCAAAATCAGTAAAGGAACAGGGCAAGTGCAGGCATATATATCCACAGGTAATGAAGATTAGACAAGGAACAGGTGCAAGCCATGACAAATACTAATAAAAATAAATAAATAAATAATCAAATACTAACAAGTAAGAGTAACAAGTAACAATCACTATAGACTCAAACACACACCCAGAGAGTTGCCTGGTTCCCAGCTGCCCGCTTAGCCCATTCAGCCATGAGGTAGCCCGTGGAGCAGGTGAACATATTAGGAAGAAAGAAAGGTGCTGAACCATAAGGAATCACAGGGAAACTGGGATGGGCAGCATCATCATATGCTGGCCAAACAGAGAAAAGAATGGATCCTTGTAACATGTTTTAATAGCCCATATTGTGTGACTGTTCTTGTACATCCCCCTACAATGGATCAGCTGCCTGGGATATGCTCTTGGTGATCCCGTACTGAATAAGCAGTTGCAATTTAATGATGCTGTTCATATAAATGATTTATTGTGCAGAAATCATTGCATTGGGTTAAAGATAATTGCCTCAGCTGCTTGGAGTATAAAAACAAAATAGCCAGGAATATCAGACATTAAAATGCTAATAATAATACAAAATAAATAGTAACTGTGCATATAATGCAGCATTGTGTTATATTTAAGTTTGTACCCTGTAAGAGTTGTATTGCCTTCTTTTACTTACAGAATAAGCAAAACATATGTACGGAAGCCCTGAAGGGCAAAACACACCAACAAATTTGAAAACACCAGAAAATTCAAAAATGCACCAGCAAAAGCGAAAACAATAGCAAATTCAAAAACGCACCAGAAAAAGCGAAAACACGCCAGTAAATT
>JABFEA020000017.1:18633786-18659371 GCA_019775915.2 Cyphomyrus plagiostoma | reverse complement strand
CAATACCATATTACTCCTATATACCAACAATACCATATTACTCCTATATACCAACAATACCATATTACTTCTATATATCAACTTGCAATTAGCTTGTTTAGCAGACATTTCTATCCAAAACAACATACACCAATATGTCAAAACATGACGACTAACCCCACATGAAGCGAACAATTTTGTTGGAGTGTTGGGCAGCCGAGATTCACTTATGGAGGATGAGAATGAAGGGTATCCCATGCTGTACAAACCAACAGATGGCCTACTGTGGCACAAATAGTAGATAATTATATTTATGGTCACGGGAGTAATGTGCCATGAGGACTAAAACAACAGGAAAACTGGAGACACAGAACATGGATACAAAATTGGCTGCAGGAAGTGAAAACCAGGAAAAAAACACATAGATCAGAAAGTATTAAATACTATAATACATGAACACAAGAAACATAATTAACATGATGTTTTTAAAAAACTCAGAAATGTCCCACGTGGAACACATGATAGAATGGGATGCATGGTTAGCAGTCACACGCTCAGCCCATCGTGCCTTGTGGCACCCCAAGGAACAAGGGAAATAGTGAGGACTAACACTGAGGTAAACCTAGAGGAAAACAGGGAACAAAATAGGATGACCATCGCCACTCACTGGCCAAACAGGGAAATGACACAGTGAGACAAGGCAGGCCCTGTCTTCTGCAGTCTCCCTTCCCTTTGTTGCCACACTTTTGGTGCAATTTGTCAAAATTTGAATATTTACAGATATTCACCCATACCATGAGACTGCAAAGTTTGGAAAAGGTCTGGAATATATATATTTTTTAACTTATCAAGCTGAAAAGATCAAATGGCTGGGGCTGCTTTTCTCTTTGCTGTCACTATGCATCACAGCTTCCACTTCGGTGTAATTAGTAACCCCAATGGCAAATGTATAAACAATATGGACAGTTGGACTTATTACTAAATTTAGTAAAAAAAGCAGAGAGACACAAATCAACAGTGATATCATTTTATAGAAACAATGAACCCTTCATTTTAAAGGGGACAATGTTTAAAGTGAATAAAATCCAAACTCACTGGCATACACAGGAGAGTACTGACAGGGTTCATACAGTGGATTTTCAAAGAACATCATTGATGTGTCAACATGTCATGGTCATCTTCTGAAGGGCTGTTGTTTGGTTTGGTCTCATTCACAGAAAGAAGACATCGTCTGTTTTTCCTGGAATCATTCTCCTTGTCAAACATTATATATAAGGGCTGAGGCTGCTATCTTGGCTCATAACAAAGGCACATGCGGTGTTGCTTATGTTCCTGGCTGTTTTAAAATCATATTTTTTCTCCTGGTAATGGTAGAGGAAACTGCCCTAGGATACAATATTTACATGAAGTACAACAACATGTTGGTTGTAGGGTCATGGAAACAGACAGTAGGTGAGTGGTCTCTCGCAAAGAGGATCCTACACTAGCCTTACAGAGAATTTTAGAAAGACTGAGTAAACCTAGTAGAGAATTCACTCAACTTCTTGGCCGTTCTGTTGGGTTGTGGATAGTCATGACTGCTGTTTATGCGGGGAAGACTCCATTTACAAGCAAAATGTCACTCGTGACTCTCACTAAAACTCCATATGTAGCAAAATGAGTCCAGTTTAAAGCGTCTAGAATATAAACTGATTATTGCCTGAGGCATAGTGTGAAATGATATTTTATTCATGTACTGATAAAGTGGGCCAATACATGGTCTTTATGAAGTTGTGTAAAGCAGCTGACCGAAAGCTGCCCACTGTAAGTTTGTTGTATCAGTCTCAATCTTAGACTGTTAGGGAATACAATATTGTGATCTTTCAATATGTGGTTGGGTAGAAACGCTACAGTGATGTCTTGATTTTTTTCGTCAGGCGGTGGGATTGGTTCTCTGGTAATTAGCAGCTGCTGCTCAGGCGGCGAGAAACCGATGGGACTGATGGCGGTGTTCGTCTGTCTCCCACTTTCCCTCCTGTTGGCTTTTCATTTCATTTAGCACGGTAGGTTGTTGTTTTAACTAGGCTGTTGTGTTTTTTTTTATTTTCTTTACTGCTGGGCTTATTTTTTGTGCAATTTTCTAGCCTTCGGTTTTGTTGCTGTCATTGCATCGCTACCTTTGTGGCTTATGCTATTGTAATGTCACTTGCTCGTGAGTATCAATTTACACTGGTTTTGTGTTTTGTAGAATGGATTTATGACTTTGCCTTCCTCCATTATTCAGGCGGCGTGTACTGGTTCGCCCTGCTAGCTCAGCGAGGCTTCGTGACTTCGTTGTCACTGAATCCAGAGCCGGCACATTAGTGATGAGTAGCCTCATGGGCTAAGATACTGATTTCCATAGGTGTTGCTGTTTTGGTTGGATTTTTGCTTATGTTATTGATCTTTAATAAATGTACTACACTCTGTTGTTAACAATGCACTACATATTCATATAATGAAACATTTCCATAACACACACTAAAACATTTTTTCATATTTACTATACTCTGCTGCTACTACCTACAGTATTGGTAATCTGCACTTACACTCTGCTTTAATTCGGCAACTGAGAGACACTGTGCAATATTTGACTCCGTGCAATAATTTGACTGTGCAATATTTAACTGTGTGATATTTTGACTTGCAAATTTTAACTTTGCGCACTATTCACTGTGCACAAGATTTACCTCTGTGCTGAATAGTAGTTTTCGTGTAGTTCTGTTCTCTGTGTAGTTCTATGTTGTATCGTGTGTATTTTGTGGAGAAACGCAATTTCGTTCTACCATGCATTCTCAAACTGTGTGGTCCGAATAACAATAAAGTTTACGTTGACTTTAACTTGGATTGTGTTTTTCTTCTTTTTAACTTTTGTTATCGATTGGGCAAGCGTGGACGGCGAGAGTTATATGGTGGTGGGACTGAATCACGGCATGCCTGTGTATTTAAATATTTAGTGTTGCCTATGTGTGCCTTTTTGTAGTGTGTATGTATGTGGCTTGTAGTGGATTATTGCACAAAATTATTGCACCAATCACCAGCATCATCAAGTGTGTGTACGAGTATTGTGACCATGGGGTAACACCACCAGCTAGTCTGTCTCCCCCTCGTAAAGGTAGCCCTGCCTAGTTGTGACTGATTTCTTTGATTTTTCTGTGGAGTTGTGTTTATTATTTTTGTATATTTAAGCCTTATCTGATTGTTTAGAAAAAAATGGTAAATATGTATTACTTGTTAATTTGAGTTTTTAGATCTTATGTGTTATCTTTCCATTTTGTGTCCTCTGATTTATGTGTAATAAAACTTACGTCCAAGACAATCCACATCTGCTATATAGTGTATTGGATTTGTGTGGGTGATCAATTACAAGTAGTCCTGTTGTACTTATCCCGGGGGGAGGGGGGGAAGGTGTTAGTCTAACCATCCGACTGCTTTGCCATCTTGAATGCACAGGTTGTTTTTTGCTGTATTATGTGTGGTTGTCGGTCTGTAGGTACTAACTTGTCTTGCCATTGGTTCCTTCACCTGTTCTATCACCTTCATCATGAATTATACTGTCATGTTTTCCTGCACTTTGTAGATTTTTCATTGTCTTCACTGGAATTCACAGAGGATCATGACTTCATGTTTAAACTGAAAGTCTTCATCTGTATCACAGCCCATGTATGCAGGTGAAATGTGTGCTGTGTACTGTGTGCTGTGTACTGTGAACTGTGTGCTATGTACTGTGTACTGTGAAGTATGTACTGTAAAGTTTGTACGGTGTGCTGTGTACTGTGTACTATGTACTGTAAAATGTGTACTGTGAAGTGTGAACTGTGTACTGTGAACTGTGTGCTATGTACTGTGTGCTGTAAAATGTGTACTGTGAAGTCTGTACTGTGAAGTGTGAACTGTGTACTGTGAACTGTGTGCTATGTACTGTGTGCTGTAAAATGTGTACTGTGAAGTGTGAACTGTGTACTGTGAACTGTGTGCTATGTACTGTGTGCTGTGTACTATGTACTGTGTACTGTGTGCTGTGTACCACATTTGTTGGCAAATTTCACATCACAATTATGTAGGGGGAGAAGCACAGGTGACAGCGGCATCATCTTGGACACATAAACATAATGTAGCACAGGGTTTTTGCTCAAGCCTTCATTAAGAGACTCAAAGGTACTTGTACTTTATGGCAACGTTAAAGCAAAATATCTGCACAATGACTCTTAGGGCTGTTGTCCTACTTTAGTCATCAGTGATTGCCATGGGTGATAAACAGTGTATAACAAAACTAAGTAGGACCCCTGGTCTGTATCACTAAAGTATTAAGTAATGACAAATCCTGTCCATATAATGTTTTTTATTTGTTTGTTGCCAAAGCCCAAGAAGAATGAATTCACTAGAAAAAACAGAAATGACTGACTTATTAAACAATAGTGAAAAGTCCATATCGCAGATCAAACTGCAACATATCAGTGCACCCTTTATTAGCGACCTTCTTGCACAGGAGTGCTGTCACTAAAATCTGCTGATCGGGGAAGGGGGTATCAGATTTAAGAAGTTTAACCACTCCCTCTTTTGCCATGACCCTAGGCTATAGCCCAGTACAGCCTGTACCTTACTACCCCGGAGGCTAAGGTTAGTATTTTTCACATATGTTCATGTAATTGTGTTCTCTCCATCTCTGTTCAAAATGTATCTACCACACTAGCAGGATAGTATCAAAGACAGGGGAGATGTAAGGTTAATCTTTGTGTCATTTTCTTCTTGTTAGGCTACTTTGTGATGGTTCTCTTGGCAGTGAAACAACCAGTACCAACAGACTTCAGTGTGAAAAGAAAGTTGGGTGCCATTAAGTCTCAATGTAGGAATAGTCCATTATAGGATGTGGGGAGTGTCTTTGTCTATATTGACAACTGTTACTAAAAATAGAAAAAACAGACATGTTTCTATAAATTAAACAGTCTTGTTAACTATTTTCCATAATTGTGACTTTTGTGTCTTTAGGGGGTCCATAGCTTTTTGGGCCCCCAGACAGCTGCCTACCTTTGCCTTATGGTATGATCACCTCTGCATCTACAAATGCCCTCTATCCTACAGTTTCTGCATTCATGCAACCCCATATTGCATTCCACCTTAATGTTTTAAGGTCGGCGCAATGCAGTCACGATGGCAGTCCTGGCTAGGTCCACACTAAATATGCTGGACCCCATCTGATGCAAACGAATTTATTTTGGTTTCATCTGACTAAAGAATGTGCTGACAAAATTTAACTTCATGTAATGTCCTTCGCACTCCCTGAGCAGTCACTGAAACACTAATTTCCTCAGATAATCCCAGTGCCAAGTTAGAAGCACTCGCCCATTTGTCTTACAATGCAAGGCTGCATAAAGAGCAAATTGTGCATGACATCATTTTTTGAGGATGGCCACTGCACCTTCTGTTGTTGGTACAACTCTTCTATGCCTCCTAACCTCTGCTGCATCTATGTTTCAGCTAACGTTCAGTAGCCCGCTGATGCACTTGTACCCTCTCCCATCTCTGTGAAATCTTTCAGTCTGGTTTATTAATTGGCCAGTCATTCGTTATTAATTGCCATGTGGCGAGCCATGATGCACTATGGACAACTGTTTGTTTGTAGCGAATTCAAGCACTGAGGGAACCAAGCTGTTCACAGGTTACATTATATCGTTGTTAATGCAGTTGAGTTGAATGAGAAATCATACACGTAAATACTTTTTGTGCAGTAGTCACAGGACTGCACTGAGCTTGTACTTTGAGGCCCTGATTTTCAATGTGGTCTATATAACCAGTCTGTTTTTAAACAGATATAACCTGGAATACTCTACACTTCAACTTAAAATGAATACATTTTTTTGGAATTGTTTGAAATATTGTCTGCCTGACTCGTGATTCAATGCATCCTGCCTGCTCGCGGAACGCCGGTCATCACAGTACTCAGTTTTGTTATATACTGTAGATTGTTGAGTGGTTATCAAACGGTTTAGCCTCTGGACCCACATTTTTCCTTGGTCATAACCCAAATTAAAAAATTTTGAACCAAACTTTAGCATAAAAAATGCAGTAATATGTAATATAATATAATAAACAGTAAATAGTACAGTAACAGTAGCACCGTGCCTTCATGTAGAACAAACAAGAAGTCTGACATTGGAAAAACAATAAAGACCATTTTTATAACCACACATTCCACCAGCTAATGGAAATGGTTCGGTGACACACTTTAGGTTCACGACCCACCAGTTGAGAAACAATGCTCTAAATGGCCAGATAGAGCCCAAGATTCCTACCTGTACAGTTCCACAGCCTTAGACTCTGGGATTAAAAATCTACACATAAGACAACAAAGGAGGCGGCTCCAGTAGAAGGTCAGTTATACAGTCAAATTGATGTTGAAGCTGATGCTTTCTTCTTATTGAACATTTCAGTCAGGCACTGGTATTCAGATGGAACAATGAGATTCTCAGAAATTCCACAGTAATTCTCCACACTCCACAGTAATTGGACAAGATTTAATTTAATTTTTATTCTGAAAGAAAATTTGCTAATCTAATCTGTGTGTGTAGAATGATTGGACTCAAACATAAAGTTATAGAATGGGTGATTGACAAAAGAGCCATAAACAAGACATTTTGAAATCAAAAATAATGATTACGATGTAACTTATCCAAGAGAAATGAAACTTTGCAATGAGATGAGATTCTCAAGGGTTTTAACATTGTGACTGTTTACATTGCATAGGTGAGCACACTCTAGGAGCAGAATAGCTTGTTTATTACTAAGGAAAGAGTTCTGTGAAACTGTGCGCTCATGGCATGCCAGGCCTCTTTGGAACTTAACTGCCTCATATCAAAATGCTGATTGTCTTTGTAGCTGATAAATATTGCTAATTGACATTCAACATATTATGATTCCCTTCCATATATATAACTGTGATCTAGGACTTGAAATTTGATGTCCATTTTCATGTGGTGTTCCAGCTATTTTATCAATCTTCTTTGTCTAACAAGATATAGAATTAGACACGAGGCATAATAGAGCAGTCGATAGCCAG
The DNA here is from genome assembly GCA_019775915.2 of Cyphomyrus plagiostoma. NCBI lineage: Eukaryota > Metazoa > Chordata > Actinopteri > Osteoglossiformes > Mormyridae > Cyphomyrus > Cyphomyrus plagiostoma. The sequence continues at coordinate 18,652,317 of JABFEA020000017.1, read as the reverse complement.
AAACACCCCACTGTCTTTGTGTCAAGTTTTATATCACCATTTCCAAGAGTTGAAAATGAATCTAATTTTATTCTTTTCAATTTCTGATTGATTGAAGTCATCCTTTGCCTCCTCTGTCCACCGGAAATGAATTAATCCAGAAATGTGATCACCCACTGTTGAACTGCAATGGGAAAACAGGCTCAGAAGAAAGGGGCACAGAAGATATGTAGTTTTTAATAATAGTGAAACTTTATTAATCTCCGTGCGGAAATTGTCTTTACACCTCCCTCAACTTGCTCTTTGCAGAGTAAGCTGTCCGCAAAGGGCAGCCACCTGTAGTGGCGCCCAGGAAGCTGGGGGTTAAGGGCCTGGTTCGAGAGGCCGCAGACATGCTGAGGCTGGGTTTGAACCTGCGTCTTGTGATTACAGGCGCAAAGGCTAAGCCCACTGAGCCACATGCTAATAAACTAATGAATTTCCATCTTTCATATGCAATTTCTGCTTGGTTTCAGGGCATTGTAAATAAGGCTTAAGATCTTCCTGAAGGTAGGTTGCATTATGGATTAATCAGGCCTTAACTGAAAGGACAGTACTTGATGCAGAAGGCTTTTCTGGCAAATTATATTTACATATCAATTCTGACACAAAAACACTTCAGAGTCGGTCCTAATCTGACTTGCTTACACATGCTGATAGTGTTATGCATATAAAATGCAATAGCTTTTATTTTACAGATGTTATTGTAAGGAGATAAATGGAATAATCTTTTTAAAACCTTTTTACTTTGCGGGAATGTATTTTGAGAAAGACGCAAGCCATCACTATTGTTCTCACCAGTAATTCCCTGGAGTTTTTGCATCTGATGATACTGTAATTATGCTGATCCAGCAAGTTATTTAAAGGCGTCGCAGAAACCTGGCAGCTATTTGACTATCGGGTTTTGTGAGGGTTTGACAACTTAATATTTAAGAAACGTAAGGTGAGGTCTTCATTACAGCCTGTAACATAATTCATATAGCTCATCTAAAACTGGTTCGCTTTGCTACAAATTGTTGGTAACGCTTTACATTAAGTGCAACCTTAAATTGGGCTCTTCAAAAGGTTATTATCTTCATTAAAAATGTTGTGATAAAATAAGTTTGGATGAGTTAAATTGAATAGATTATATCAGTTATACTCCAGCTCGGAACAAGATTTTCCAATTCATATTAAGCTTAAAATTAGTGCATGATAAACAAAAATTTAGGCTACAGTTTTTGCAAGGTATATAGGAACATCTTATAAAGTATGTGCCCTTTAAGGTTGCTGAAAGTGACGTCACCAGTATTGAGTACAGGGTCGTGCTGCTAACATTTTCCAATATACACCATATGCTGCAAGTTTTTTTTTTTCACCGGTTCATATTCAAACTAACAGAAATACACTGCAGAGATAGGAAGCCATATATACCATAACTTAGAGTAGAATAAATACATAAATTAACATTGAATAAAAAAGCAATGCCATACGGAATCATTTCAGTAAAGACATCAATACTTATAAATGTAAACTGAGTGTCTGACCTGCGTTGGTTGATTGTTTTGAATTGCAAAAATATTCATTTTCTCGGATCATGATCTATGAAACAAGTTTCATAATACAAAAATTACAGAAGTCCATACTGTCAGACAGCTATTTTTTTAAATTATGGACATTCTTGAGAGAAACCAAACCAGAGATCCTATCTGATGTTAACCCCGCCAATCCAAAGTCCAGGTCTTACACCAGTAATGTTCTCCGAAATGCATTAGACCTGTTCCATCAGACAATTTCCTAAATCAAAATCCCACAGTCCTGTATGTATTTTCCCAGCTCACTTTAAACACTTTTTATTGAGTTCCACAACATAAAGTCAAAAACATGGTACCCTGAACTGGGTGGTATACCCACAATGCTAATTTCCTGTTCCTAAGGCCTTGCCATTAGATTGTACACAACAAGAATTGGCTAGCCAGTGGAACTTGTATCTGCTGACTATATGGATCGCTCCAGTACAAGTCCAGAGCACCGGGGAAGCCAGCAACCTAAATCAGTTTGGCACAACAGCTGTGGAAATCTGGATGATCAAGACCAGGAATCTGCAAACAATGCGCTGGCACACTGGAAGGCAAAGCCAGAGACGGAATAGCAGGAGACCCAATTTAAAAACCTGAGACAAAACACTGACAGATTCGATCCAGTCTTGCCTTCAATTTAGAGCAGGGGTAGGCAATCTAATCCTGAAAAGGCTGGTGTGTTCAGGTTTTTGGGATAACCTTTAGGTCAACTGTTCAAACCCAGGTGTGAGGCCTCAACAGCCAATCGATCCTATAATTAGTAGTCTGATTAGGGAGTTGCAGTGAAAACCAGCATACACAGCAGCCCTTACTGGATAAGACTGCCCCCCCCCTGACTGTGAAGGGACCTATATCCTGTTCAGCGGTCACCCAGACCCTGTTCAATTCCGCAATCAAAAGGTTGTGCGATTCTGACAAAATTCTAAATAAGACCATTACAATGTGGTGCACTAGGTGTCATTAAGAGTAATTGATCCTTATTATTGATCCACATGGGGAAATTATCTTTACGTCTCCCCCAACTTGCTCTCTATAGCCAGACCATAGCAACACCCAGGGAGCGTTGGGTTAAGAGCCTTGTTCAAGAACCCAGAGGTGTGCTGAAGCTGGGCTCAAACCGGTGACCTTCCGATCACAGGCACGGAGGCTGAGTCACAGCAGGCCAACCGATTAGCAGCAGTAAGTACTTCCTTCAGTACATGGATGTCATGGTGTCACGTTTTACAATATTTTACTGTATAAGAAGGATGGGAATTATTTGGCTTTCATAACATAAATTGGATTTTATGAATACAATCATTTACCTCAGGGGTTTTGTAACAATCCAGGCAGATTCATTAGAATGATGACTATTTGGTGATAAATTTTCTCAGCTTGTTGTGCTATCTAGATGATATATTGCTGTTCATACCTACAGAACAGCAAATATTGAAACATTTGGAGATGTGCAAATAAGCTTATGCCCTAAAAGACTTTGTTTGAGAAAATCAGATGCGTTCCTTTATATGGTTTGTTATAGTGATGTAATCTATGAAAAAAGACATCACAATGTACCCAACAGACACATTAATAGTTCACCCATCCAATATTCACAGCTTTAGATAATGCCCTTTTTCAGTGAACTGGAACTGAATTATTTGGATATTTGTGCCTTATTATGTATTTTTTTTGAGACATTCAAGTTTGTCACCTTAGATTCTTGGACAAAATGGGCCATTTAAAAGCTTTTTTTTTTTTGTCAGACTCCTTACTGACAAAAAAAAATAAATGAATAATTTTGTTGAACGATGTCAGCATCTCGTCAGTGGTAGGGCCCAATGTACCAAAGGTTGACTGTGGGGAGGTATTGAAGCATCACTTCGCTCAGTATTGTGTCCCCACAGCATGCATTCCACAAACAGGTTAGCGAGTCTGCTATTTATTTTCCACCACTGTACCCTACATGCTTGGCCTCTCCCCCATCATTATCAGTGGCAAAAAAATAGATTCTGCATCTATGGCTTCCCAGTGCAAATACATTTTTAGGTGCCGCTCTTCAAAGAAAATTGATGTAAGTAGCTGGAAGTGTCAGGGTTAGAAAGACTTGCTTTGTACTTTATCATCTGATAGGAAATGCCAGTGATGAGAGGTTCACTTACACCACAGTAAATAAGGTTCCATAAGCGAAATGCAACTGATTAAGTCATCTTCAGACTATCATTGTACCTGAGACAGAAGTGTATGAAAGGATGCACCAACATCAAACTCTGTGATTAGTACCTATGTTAGACACTGTCTAGGAATTGGCTGTAGCTATTGCTCACAGTCATGTTGAATATGAGAAGAGTTTAAAATGAATCATTACTTGCCAAGTATGAGAGCAGGTATATTGTAATGTGTTGGTTATTGCAAATCCCATCTTGAGGTTCTTTTTTAAAGCATACATACACATAAAGGTGAAAGCAAAGCTATGGCTCAGAGCACAGGGTCAGGTATCCATTACACTCCCCTGGAGCATTTCTGGGAGGTCAAGGACCCATTGGAGACTTGGCTACTCTGCCAAGCATGCAATCTGATCTAGTGACTTTGCGATCAGAGGCACAGAAGCTTAATCCACTGAGCCACGCACTGAAATCTGTGATCGCTGATTCAAGGAGTCCAGCACTGACACTAGTGACTGAATTGTGGCCGTCGACAGGACCGAGAAGGAAAGTAAAGTTTAGCATACAGGCTGAAACTCACCCCTACGGGGCTCATAGACTTTTCAGAGAAGGTTAATCATCAGGAATCGTTGATGCCTGCCAACTTTATGCCCTTACAAGTGAATGGGGTCTCTAATCAGGTGCTCATGTCATCATCAGAGTGTTCATTCAGAGATGCCAGCACTGATACATGTTCAGTGATGACTGAGAGGACACACAGATCAGGATTCAAGGTCAGGCCGTTGTCTGTCATGCATTAACAGGAATTCTAGCAGTATTGATGAACTTGAGACAAATGTGGCCTTGGAGCGTCTTGTGATGGAGGATAAGCTTGACATTTCTGTTTTGGGAGTGAACACCGAAGATCCAAATTTGAGACTGCACACTCCCTGTCTCCTAGCGGCTCTGCATCTGTCTTTGGAGCATTTACGAGCTGTCAGCAGAGCTGAGCACACTGATTCACATTTGCACAGACAATATCAGTGCTGTTCACAACATAAGAATGTCTCTGCTAGATAGTTAAATCATTTTGCAATATGGTAAGACAAGCTGGTGCCTTTTGACAAAAAATGCTGAGTTACTGTTTAAGGAAATGCCATGGGATGCATTTTGTATTGCAACATTACTGAATGAAATTATGTGGGACTGTGATGGAAGTTACTGATGCAGCCTATTTATACAAGCTTGGATTCATATGAGGTATATAGATGGCTCCTTGCTGACAGAAATTGCTGAAAGAAATTGATGGATCTAATTTAAGTTGTATGATCAGTGCATCCCTGTGTATCATGGGAAATAAATATGCATCTGTGGGAAAGATTATCCCATACGGAAAAAATATGCATGAGCACAAAGAATAGCCATATGCCCTATTATGTATTTGTTAATATAACTGCAGGAACAACTGATGTGGTATTATTTCAAGGGGTGCATTTTTTTCTGTTCCTTATAAAGCTACTCTATTTGATTCCTACTCGTGTGCAGCCTGCATTCCAGTGTACAAAAGACCATTATTTTGGATAGCCATTCCCTCTCTGATTCTCTTAAGCTGACCTGATTGCTTGTCAGCGTGCATGGCCATAGCACTGAACATAAGCTGCAGCTTATTGCTGTTCTGATCTGTATCTTCTTACTGAAAGCTTTTCATCAACGTGGCTCTATTTCAAATCACTGGCACGCAGCATATGCATATTTATGAGAATTATTCAGGTTCTATGGCTGTTGTGCCTGAGAGTAAGCAGCACTTGAAATAATTCCGTTGAATTTTGGCATGAGTCACATCAATTGCAATAGGGTAACCTATGGTGTAAATACAAAGTAATGCGGTTGCAATATTAGCAATGTTTCTATAGCCCTGTGCTAAAATCATGCAAGCATGCAGAAATCTCTGTCCTAACTTGGTCTATCCACATCTATTAATGGTTATGCTTTTAGGAATAATTTATTGTGGATCAGCCACACGACTGCCCTTATTTAAATGTGCATAGCCACACCACACACCATAAAACATGGCTGTAAACACTTAAGCTACATTTATTGAAGCTGGCATTAGGCCTGCCAGCAGAAGACGACATTCTACGTGCTGTTTGTGTTTGCGAATCCCAGTGTGTTCCAGGGTGATTAAAGCCGTCTCTGTGCTCCGGGGTATGGTGGCAGCGGACTGCCAAGTGCAGCTGGGTAATGTCACGGGGCTGCAAGTGGGGACAGAGGCTCAGATTTCTCACCACTGCTGTGTTAAACTCACCCCAATGTGACCCTGTGATCTCCTCCTCCCACCCTATTGCCATGCAGATATGTTCAATGCAGTACCTGGAGCAGGACCTCCGAATGCATTTAAGAACATGACTTCAGAATATGAGAGGGACATATGCGTAAGCCAGGGGTAATAGACAAGGCCACCAAATCTCAGCGTGCTGACCCCCCACCCCCCCCAAGAAATGTGTTCTATGGAATATTTTGCTATCAAAACTGAATTCCAACAAACAGAAGGAGCTACATAAGACCAAGCAAATAAGCAATCAGAACCACAAAATCAGGTTGCTCATAAAACAAATTATATCCATCTGATTTATGGCTAAAAGCTTTGTTATTCTTATTTTTGCCTTTGAGGTTGCTGGTGCAATAAATATGGTTATATGAGGTCTGTTTCCCTTTCCTCCATTCCCTGTGTCCTATCTTTGCCCACCAGTCATGCATGACGTGCCGCATTGATGAAATATGTTAATTGCCTGTTCGCTATCTCTTTTATGGAAGCCTTCCTTTGGTCTCAGCTTTTAAATGATGTCCTTGATTGCCATGTGTGGTGATGAGAGAGGTTGTATGGATTACTTGCATTTTCCTTATAAAGCCATCTGACACTAGTTTTCAACGTTAAAAAAAAATGTTAAAGATTAATTGTTACCATACTATACCAACTTTATTTATAAAGCACTAAAAAGCAACCACACAGGACCAAAGTGCTGAAATTGTTCATAGCTAAAATCTAACATACTCCGACAGTATGTCGGAGTATGTTACGCTCAACAGAATAAGAATTCTCAACAGTTGTGTAAAAAAATAACCCGGTTTCACACATCTTGCAAACATCTATCCATTTCCCATAACCACTTGTCCTGCTCAGTGGGTCTGGACCCTATGTATGCAAGACAGGGAACAACCCAGGATGAGCAGGGCAAATTCACACACCATCCACTCACACATAGGCAATTTGATAACTCATATTATCCTTTGCATGTTTTTGGACTGTGGAATATTCAGAGAGAACATGCAAACTCCAAACACATGGAGTCAGGAAGGAGACTTGAACCCCAGTCCCAGAGGTGTGAGGTAACAGAGCTAATTACTGCACCACCATGCCACCCTCAGCAAGTAACCAACCAAATAAATGATGTAACCGGTGGCGAGGCTGATTTACCATGATGTCATCAGACAAACATTCCATATAAAAGAATTTTTGTCCTGTGTATTTACTTAGGATTATTGTAACCATAAACCATTTAACTTCATCATTTTCATCTAAACATACTGTGTTTTTAGTCACTGTCCTGTAGCACTCCTTGGAACAAAAACACGAGGATTCTTTTTTTAAGATGCAATGCCAAAGATTGTAACTCAAGAAGTATCTTCTCACAAAGTCTAAACAGATCCGTACATCTTCTTTGTGACTTCGAACTTAGCATGTTTGAATTGCTTTAAGAGAGACAACTTCACTAAATCATAGTAACTGCCAAAGGTTTGGCACCCCTCCCCATCCAAAACCATGTGAATCCCCAGAATTAGCAATTTACTCTTCATCATAAAAGAACAGACGTGTTCTGTTCCAGTGTTGAAGCAGACTTTAAAAAATGAACGGCTCAGACAGCTACCCAGGTAACGAGGGACTGTCTGAGAAAAACCAACCATCACATCATCCAATGTTCAGCTCATTCCTCTTTCACCTTCACAAGGCCCTTATGTTTCTGCAAATTCTTAAAGATATCAGATCCCAGTTTTTTTTTTCTTTAACATTTTCCCGTTGTTTCTGTTAGCAAAGATTTTGATTCATTCCTTTATAGTTTCTGTATAGTTACGAAGCGTTGCTTCTGAAGCTTGAGTCAGAGCTAGCTGTCTTAAAAATTATATCACAGCTACACCTCTCTTTCCTGTCCTCTTTACTCTCTGAGTGATTGCTCTTTTCTCCTTTCAAGGGGTACTGTTGAGGTTTGAACTTGTGCGCACATGCATTCAGGCGCATTAGCCAGTTGATGTGTTTATTATGACATCATAAAAGAACACGCAAAAATGCTCTATACACTACAGAAAAGAAATTATACTCTAATCAGTCAGACATTCATGTTTTCCTATGCCCTGTAAACCCATGTTTAAATGATTTATCCTTTAGCTTTCAAAATCATTACACAGTATATCAAAAATGTCACCATTCACAAAAAAATATAAAATTAGAATGTTTCCCATGTCATTGTAAACAGAAAGAAGCAAAATTATAGCTAATAAATGTGTATATCACATATAGAAAATAGCATTACAAGTAAAAAAAATAAATAATAATAATTAAAAATTACAGAATGAGGGCTGTTTTAGTGATGTTGTGTTGTCATGGCCAATAATTACCAGGATTATGCCTGTACCAACCTTTTACAGTGAAACTCAGTAATTATGCTCAAATCGGTAATGAGTTTAATCATTAACATATGCCTGTGGGTAGATTCAGTGGACTCTCAGGGTGAAGGTCTGCTAGGAGACAGCCAATGAGGCACTGGAAGGCAGAGTTAGTTGTCAATAGGATTAGATTGGTCTTTTCTCTCTTATTTCTCGGGACTGTAATTTAATTTTGGTTTTTGTAGTATGCAATCCTTTTCTTCATCAAATCACCCTTCTGCATTTTCTGCATGCTACAAGCCTGATCTTTGTATTTGGACATCTAGTACTGATGAGACTCAGGGGTGGTAATACAGACTCTGACCTCAAACATGGGGTCCCATTAAGTTACACATTAGTATGATTTAACTATCTGCCACTGAGCGACAAGCTTAGCTTTGACATCTCTTGTTTTTTGGGATAGTAATTCCTGAGCATGGAAACAATTTCTTCAGCAAGCCACAGATATTCTAGGAATGTTCACAACAAATGTGTGAGATATTTTCATAGCTGCCAGTTACACCCATATTGCATTATGTGTATATCCATTTTGCATTGTTGTTTTTGGTGGTTCATCAGTCATCCTGAGGTCCATATTTTTTCTTTAAAACAGTTCCTTTTAATTGTTTTTATCAGCCATAAACTGTATGGGCTAATCCTCTGCGTCTGTGATCAGAAGGCTGCTGGTTCAAGCCCAGCCTCGTCATGTCTGCAGGCCCTTCAGCGAGGCCCTTAACCCCCAGCTCCCTGGGTGCTGCTATGGGTGGCTGCCCTTCATGGACAGCTTGCTCTTACCGACAGAGAACAAGACGTGGAAGGCATAAAGTGAATTGCACTACAGGGATCAATCGCTCTTATTATTCAACTGAAAATATACAGTATTAGAACAACTATGAAGTTGAATTTGAAGAAATAAATACTGCCATGTGGTCAGAGTTGTTTTTTCCCATTTTGTTGAAATGAGAGGTACTACAGCATGGTGGCATGGTGCAGGCAGAAAAAATGGGGTGACGACACCCCGGAGGCTACAAGACAATACAAGGGCTTTATTAACAAAAAGCATAGAAACAGGCACACAGATTTCTCCTATGCAATCACATACAATGACCAACTGGGGAAATGAACTTAAATACACAAACCATTCTGAACTAATACAGTTGCAGCAGAGAAGAATTAACCAGACAACCAATCACAGTCACAGAGACAAAAGGCCAATTAGTTTTACTTGAATAACTGGAAATGTAATGGAACATATAATCCAAGCGAAAGTAGAAATTTACCTGGACTCAAATAACATTCTGAAGGATAGTCAGCATATATTTAGGAGAGGTAGATCCCTAACTAATCTACTTCAGTTCTTTGAGGAAGCTATAAGAGAAATTGATCACAAAAAAGCCTATGATGTGATCTACTTATATTTCCAGAAGGCCTTTGATGTTGTTCCCCAGAAATGGGTCCTGCTTAAGATCAAAGCCGCAGGGATTTCAGGAAACAGCTTGGATAGGAAGCAGCGGGTAGTTATTAGATGCACAATGTCACAGTAGGTTTGCGTTCATAGTGGGGTACCGCAGGGTTCAATTTTAGAATCACTATTATTCCTAATTTACATGAATGATATTAACACCAATATATACAGTAAACTTGTTCAGACGACACCAAGGTGGGTGGTGTAGCAGATTTTGATCTAGCAGCACGGAGGGTACAACAGAATCTTGATTCAATAAGTGACTGGGCTGATACCTGGAAGATGAAATTTAACATACATAAATGTTAGGTAATCCATGCAGGGAGCAGAAATATAAATTATAAATATTTTACAGCTTCCACTGAAATAAAGGTAGCTGATTACGAGAAAGATCTCGGTGTGTATGTTTATTCTTCCATGTCCCACTCTCGCCAGAGTGGGGAAGCAGTAAAAAAGGCCAATAGAATGTTGGGGTATATCTCCAGGTGTGTGGAGTTTAAGTCAAGGGAGGTGATGTTACATTTATATAATTCCTTGGCAAGACCCCACCTAGAATATTGTGTGCAGATCTGGTCACCATACCTTAAGAAGGACGTTGCTGCCTTAGAAAAGGGACAACGAAAGGCTACGGGAATGATTCCTGGTCTTAAAGGAATGTCTTATGAGGAGAGGTTAGCTAAGCTAAATCTGTGACAGCGGTTCCCGCTCCGCCCCCTAAGGTTCCTGTACCAGAAGTTCCTGCTCCACCCCCCGAGGTTTCTGTACTGGTGGTTCCTGCTACCCGTGGTTCTCGCTCCCGAGGTTCCAGTTCCCTTGCCCCCAGATTCCATTACCGAGGAGGACCCTACCCCAGTTCCTGACGCCACGGACCCTACTCCTGTGCTCCTAGGATGCTAGTCACTGTCCCCAAGGAGGTCCTGGACTACCAGACCACCGCTCCGTCTTGCTTAGTGTAGGAGAAGCTGGAATGGGACTCCTCGAGGATTTCCTTGATTGCCCCACTGCACCCCTCCAGTGGGTCACCCCAGCCACCACCCCAGCATGGCAGATCCTGGCCGGGTCCTCACCTCTTGGTCTCCCAGAAGGAGAAAAGACACCGGGGTTGGGGCCCGCCCACCCTGCCCCCTGGCTTCGGTCCCACTGGCTTGCCTCGGGGTCGGCTGTGGTCCCCCTAGCTTCGGCTCGTAACCACAGCCGGCCTGTTCCCCATTGGTCTGTCGGTCCTGTTCCCCATGCCTCGTTAATGTTTTCACGTTTGTTTCCTTAGGTTCCGTCCCCGGTGTCCCCAGTTGCGTCTCTTCACTCTCTTTAGGCATGCCCAGAGTGCGTGCCTTTAGGAGGGGTCCTGTCATCACCACGCCCCTTAATCTACCCCACGTGGAATCCCTGTGTTACCAGCTGTTTCTTGTTGCTGTCATTAGTTCTATGTATTTAAGTCCATGTTAAGTTTGCTTCCCTAGTCCGGTCATTGAAGTCTAATGTGTGTCTGTGTACCTTGCCTTCTACAATAAATCCCTCGTTCCCCGATTCCTCATCTCCCTGCTCCTGCTTCCCTGGTCTGTACGTGACAGGAGAACTATGATAGAAAATAACCACTAGGAAAAGCAAAAACCCAAACTACAGACGCTGAGGACACAAATCAAACAAAAAACCCAGAACAGATGAGGCTGGGATTTGCCAGCCTTAAACCCACAACCCACAGGTTTACACACTGAGCTACGCACTCAGCCTTCAGAAGTACACGGCGGTCTGTGGAACATGGAAAACACTCTAGGGGAGACTAGGATCTAAGGCAGAGGGATGCAAAAGATGGAATAGCCAGCAATGCCTACTGGTCAAATGGGGAAAAGTGACAAGGGTCAGACCCTGACAGAGAATCAATTGAACTGCTGTATTACATATGGCATGCATTTCCAGTCAATGGTTTAACTTATGTATTTTTCTCCATTAACTGCCTAGAAAATGTGTAACAGAAAGGAAATGAGTGATATGCTACAACAAAGGAAATTTAAAAAGATAATAGCAAAATGATCCAATTAGTACTTGTCAGCATTGTGTAAATGCTGGTTTGATGTGAAGATAACAAGAAATCTGGCTCACTTTCACTTTGATGAGTATCAGCCATTCTTTCTTCATTTCAAATATTAAGAACAATTAAAACAAAAGTAAAACTAGTGTATATCAATTGTGTTTATGTCTGCATTGTTCAAGGAGAAACTTCTGGCCTCTTTTCAGGATAAGCAGAAGATGGATGGGCAACTTTCTGGTGATACTAAGAGCTAATACTGTAATAGCCTTATGCTAAACCTACTCTGACATTGTAATCTAAATCCAAGTGCCTCACCCCTTTGGATGTCTCCAAGCTGACACCTCCTGTATGCGTTTCTAGAATAAATCTGAAATGTTGCTTCCTAAATCCAGCCAAGGAACACAGACAGATGGTGGCTGAGGCACCATATTACCTTGGTAACTCATAGCATTGTGTCAGAACACATTTAGAATTTCTCTTGCCCTGAATTGCTTCTCTTCTAGACATTTAGGAAGCAAGTCATGTCTGTAGTAATAGTCTGCGGGGTCTGTTAAGGACATAAATGTACTAAATTAAAGTTGACACCAGGACAGCTGATGTAATTGAGCAGGGATTGTTGGCCCTTTCAGACTATGAACAAAAGGTCAGTATTTCTCATGCTCTATCTGGGTTTGGGGTGAAGGCTCAAATGAAGCATCAACATCAAGCTGAATTTGGCTTCCATTTAAAGGCAGAATTGATATAAAAACACGTTATTTCAAATAAAATTCCAGGCATAATATTTTCCTGTTATATTGTAGCAGCCATTTATGAAAGTTTATCTTTGTATAAATACTTTAAATCTTTCATGATGGGATTTATGCTCCAGCTCAGGGCATTACAACATGAACACTTCGCTGTCTGCAGGGTGGCAGAAGATGGTGATAAATCCCACATTTGTTCAAACATTCAGCAGTAATTGAAAATGTAAAAGTGAGAATGTCAAAAACGTAAAACCTTCAACATTCATTTAGTCTGCCCTAAGATCACACAGGAGAAAATGCTATGAGGGATGAAATAGTAACAGAACCGGCAGGGAAAGAAAGAAAAAAAAAACACTTTTTTTAGTGCTGAACATGTACATCCATCCACCATTTTCCATAACTGCTTGTGCTGCTTATGTGAGGAAGGACAGGACGCAAGGGATGCCCTTGTGGAATAACGAACGCATGCAGTCAAATTAAATAACATTACATTTATTTAACTAAACCAAAAAACATAAATGTTTGGTTAAGTGTTTAGTTCTCTTTATTTCAAATAAAATCTTTCCTATTTTTTGCAGGGATAGGAATGAATTTAAGAGATCCATTCTTGGTGTAGTTCAATATCTTCTTGGATTTTTGTCTAAAACAATGTGTTCAACTTCATTTCATACAGTACAGGGATTTACCATTGAGGCATAGGGGTTGGTTTCCATTTAAATTAGATCACATTTTATCGAAATGATGAATGTTTTATTAAAAGAGAAGCTATAGGTAAGAGTGTCAGACTTGCCTTAGTGCACATTTTGGCAATGGATGAGTTTGAAGTGTCAACTCCAGAACACAAAAGATGGCAGCGCCAAGTCGCCAAGCAGTGATTAACTGTTACTCTAATTCATGATATTTAATGAATAAAGCAGATTTTTAAAGACAGAGCTAGGCAAAGGCTACTTCCCGCTGCATGAATAATGCTTTTGTTTCTTTTGTTTTTCATATTAGATGAAATCTGTCCTTATCTCCTGGAAGCTTTGGTTGTTAGCAGAAACAGTGGGGGAAGTATTTTCCTGCACAAGTGGAGAAGAAAAACAAATATTTTTTCAAAAGAAAAACAGCTCAGAATTAGATTAACTTTGCATGTCTGAGAAGGTACTAATAGGAAGCCATCAAGAAAAACTGACTGATGGGGAAAAGATTCACCAGCCAGCAAACATTAAACTGTATTATAAGTAAGATATCATGTCACATTTTAAAATAATGAAGCTGTGCATACAGTGTCTGAATAATTACATTTTAAACACAATCTCACTAACTCTCCAAAACGTTTTTCCCCCCTGAAAAGGTACTCAGGAAAGGCTGGGGGCAATAAAAACAAATAATTACCACCTACCTAAACAGTAGTATGCAACCACAGCAGTATATATGCAATATAACACAACATTTCCTGGAAGAAAAATTCAATTTTTACGATATTAAGGAATTCAATTTCGACCAGAATTTCTCTTGAGAATGAACAGACAAAACAGACTGTTGCTCCAAAAAATCATTTAATCTATTACATTAACTTGAAAATATTAATTTAGACATTAAATTCATGTGTACAGAAAAGGACTTCATGTGAAAAAAAATCTAAATTAAACTGACAATTTTTTTTTGCTTGATTCTATGCATCTAACAACACTGACAAGTGCTTAAAATGTACTTTAAGAAGACACAGAGTAAATCAAAAATAAGAATAAGAATTGAGCTGTCTTTTTGATTAAGAAATACATGCTATGGTATATTATTTTTTCATGAATAGTGTTTTTCATGTGGCCCTGACCAGGATATGTGATTTGAACGATGGGTGGATTGATACTGTAGATGGATGGATGGACAGGTAGATGGATAGATAGGTAGATGGATATTTAGGTAGATGGATAGATAGTGTTTTCTTTGTTGTAACATATAGCCATATATTTGCTGCAGAGGGAAGTACACAGCGTGGATGGTGAACAAAGTTTTTTAGTTGTCTTAAATTTGACACACATGTGAAAGCATTTTTATTCCAAACTGATTACACTGGATTGGTTTGACTTAGAATCATTGATAAAACATCACCAGCAAACACATCAATTAGTGAAGTCTCATCTTCTGAGTTGGTACTGTAATATACTGATGATGATCAGACAAGAGTCACTGTAAAAATTACTATAATTTTGGAACAGTGTAATTAACCTGAAATTTCACATAAGGGGCAGATATCAAGCTTTGAGTAAATGGATATGTTATGCCCGAATAATGATTATTGGATAAAAAAAAAAAGCATGTGATGTTCACAGGGTCAGTAATCAGATCTCTTAAGCTCAGTCCATTTGTTTATGTGTACTGCTTATAAATGTGTTTAATGTCTGGTGTGTCGTTTGGTGAGCTTTGCACATAAAATATTAAAGTACATTTCCACCAGACGAAACAAGGTTCAGATTTGAATGGAAATTACTATTTGATGAAATACAATGATTTGTGTAAATCTCAACGTTCAAGACAAGTTTGCCTGTAATCAAAATGGGGATAATCTAGCAGCACAAGGTCTGTTAAATTAGCCGAAGTCAGAAGCTTTTTATTCTCAATGAAGCACATTGGAAAAGTCTCATTACGTATTAAACATCTCACTGTTTCCGAACAGAGATTTTGATGATGTCGGTCGAATGTTTAAGAGATCTGTCTTTAAGGGGGCTGTATTCCTGAAGCTGGTTTTTATCACATGTAGATTTTGATATTATTTCAAGTCAATGAGATCACAGCAAATTTCCTCTCTGTAAGTCATGAAATTCATAAATCACCAAGAACAGCAATGGGCAGCAGACAGATTGTCAGCAACGATCTAAAAATGTAATTTGTCTCAAGGACTTGGGAAGATCTAGCATGACGGCTGGGCATGCTGCAGGAAGAAGGTGTACGATCCACTGGCGGCTATACAAAACAGGGGTTTATTATCAGAACAGAACACATGGGGATCACTACAAAACAAAACTAAAAAGGGAAAAAATAAAGACTAATTACAAAGGGTCAGGGCAATAAGAAGCTGGCAGGCGGGCAGGTAGGCGGGCAGGCAGGGTGGGAACAAGTACAAAAATTAAACAGAGTAACTCCTAACATTCTGAAATACACACGGAATGGCCAAATGGGGAGAAGACAAAAGACCGGGACAAACAGGTGCTAACCCTGACACTATGTCCAAATAATCACTATGTTATATTTTCTACACAGATGAAGCTACCATTGAGGATGGCTTATAGTTTTAAATGCTATTTTAACACTGTCAAGTAACAACACCTACAGTAAATGGGGGGTATGTGTGGGTCATTAACAATCACACGAGAATTAGGGACTATAAGGCATCCAAATACACAAAGAACAAAGGACATAGATACGAATCTAGCTAAGACGAGGTTAACTCACTGGGGTCTAGGCGTAGGGAACATACTTTCACTGACTGGGGCATGGTCACACATCTCTTCAAATATCATAAACTTAATTCATGGCAAATAAATTATTTATTATATATTTGTTTTGGCAGTAAACTCATCTTTATCTTAGTGTGCTTTGCAAATATGTCAGATTTATCTTAAGTTTGTCATTTGACATCAAAGTATAGACATTGCAAAATGCAGTTTGGAACAATTGCAGACACATGATAAAAGTACATAGTAAGCAGTGCTGGCAGTTTGTTTTCATCCCAGATATCTGATCAGCAAAGTCTTGGCTACATGAAGATGACTAAATGGTGTAATTGCAACATTCAATTGGATAAAAAAAAAAGAAAAACCTAACTCACGTCACTATTTATGGCTCCTTTCATTGAATATGTAGCAACTTTCATGTGTATGAATGAGCCATTGTCACCTGGCCACATCCCTCCCCCCATTTTATGGCGCTGATGGGGATGCATCTGGATCACATTTCACCGCTGCGCTGTTCATCAAATTACCATGCAAATGCGATTTGAATACGTGCTGATACGGCTATTTAGAATGTGAATAGCGATCTTCGGGTGAGAGCAGTAGTACACGCACCCGATGCAGGTAAAACAAAGTAAGGTGACATGGTTTACTTTTTTCCCGATTTAGCCTAATTTTAAAAACTTTAATACTTCCGACAATGGACATATTGAAAAGAAGACCGATTACGGATTTAGTTTTTTTTTTTTATGTTTCTATAATAATATTTCAGCGAGTCATGAACTGAAATTCACGAGAAAGATACTTGGCATCGCCGACGATGCCATTCGACTACAGTGGGTTAACCAAGATTAGGGACCTTGAAGGCAAGAATCAAACCAAAGTACATAAACACAAGAAACAGTCATGGGGCAAAAATAACCAAAATGTCCGAAGTACTAGAAGTAATTTGGGCTAAAAGGTTATCAGTCACATGCTCAGCCCACTCAGTGATAAGCCATGAAACAGGGAGAATTATGGGGGATGTAAGTGGTGAAAAACATAGGGGAACACAGGGATCAGAATGGTATAATCAGTGACACCTAGTGCCCAAACATGGAACTAAGGGACAAGGAAAAGAGTATGGAACAAGGCAGGGATGATATTTCCTTTGCTTTATCAGTTATGCACAAAATGGAAATGTGAACTACTAAAAAAAAACAATATAGAAAACAGAAATACAGTGAAACCTCGGATCGCAGGTGTTTTGCAAGACGAGCAAAAACTTTTAATAAATTTGAAATTGATAAACGTGCGAGGTCGTGCAACACGAGTATTATGCATATGCTCGTCATGTAATCACAACTGAGTCGATGGTTCTTCTCTCCCTTGCTGCAGGATTGTGGGTAATCGTATCCCATGCTTGGTCTCAGTCGGCGTGACTCACTCGTATAGTCAAAATTTAGTGAAAAGCACCACCTGAATAATGTTGTAGCAGTGCGAGCGATGAATCTGTTTAACATAATTTTATTTAATATAATAACAGAATCACTGCTATCTTTTGGGTCACTGGAATCTTTTTCTTTTTGTGCAGCTTTAACAAGGAATCTATCCAATGACAGCTGCTTTTGCCTCCTTTTCGATAGTGTACGTGTTCGGCTTTGTGTTCAGCTGTGCTGTCTTACTTGGTGCCACAGCAAAACCAGGTGATAATGTTCCCAGACAGGATGTTTTTCATATTGCAAGTGTAGAATGCTTGGATAATCTTGGGAGCCAGTTTGAACTTCCTTAGTGTCCCAAAGTATGGTGGCATTGACGTGTCTTTTTAACCATGTGCACTGCCCATGTCAGGTCCTTCATTACATGGACAGGCATCTGAAGTTGGGCATCTTATCCACAGGTGTCTTATTGATTACGAGCAGGGTTTTTTTTCCTTACCTGTTTCCTTCAGAAATCCACAATCAACTATGCGTAATTTGCCTAGCCTTAAAAGGATCTTGTTTTCCATGCCAAGATCTCCGCCTCATTTACATCATCGTTGAAGATCTGAACCACCACGAGTTGGATTTAAATGTGGCTGCACAGTTGTGCGTGTGCAGAACACTAGATCTTGTAGCACCACTTAAGGATATAAAGCATAGAGACAAGAAACCTGCCCCTTGGTGCTCCGAACATACACGTGAACTCAAACAGGCATCACGCAAACTATAGCGCAAATGGCGCTCTACTAAACTTGAAGTTTTCAAATATGCATGGAAAGAGAGTCTGTCTAAATACAGACAAGCACTAGTGACTGCTAGGTCTGTGTATCTCTCCAGATTAATAGACGAGAACAAAACCAATCCAAAATTCCTTTTTGAATCCGTGGCTAGGTTAACTCAAAATTCTCCATTAAACTCGCAAATCCCACAAGCTCTTAAGAGTGATGACTTTATTACATTTTTTAATGGTAAAGTAACTAAGATTAGACAGACCATCCAGTGCAC
>JABFEA020000017.1:18564437-18580641 GCA_019775915.2 Cyphomyrus plagiostoma | reverse complement strand
GAGGAGCTGGAGGAAGTGGCCGGGGAGAGGGAAGTCTGGGTTTCCCTGCTGAGACTGCTGCCCCCGCGACGCGACCTCGGATAAGCGGAAGATGATGGATGGATGGATGGATGAAGATACACTATATAAGTATTGAGACGCCCCTCCAATTCATTGAATTCAGGTGTTCCAATCACTTCCAAAGCCACAGATACATAAAATCAAGCACCTAGGCATGCAGACTGCTTCTGCAAACATTTGCAAAATAATAGGTTGCTCTCAGGAGTAAATATTCCATGGTGAACTGTTAGAGGTATTATAACGAAATGGAAGCAATTGGGAATTACAGCAACTCAGCTACTAAGTGGTAGGCTGCGTAAAATCACAGAGCGGGGACAACGCATGCTGAGGTGCACAGTGTGCAGAAGTTGCCAACTGTCTGCCGTGTCAATAGCTATAGTACAGACCTCCAAACTTCATGTGGTCTACATATTAGCTCAAGAACAGTGAGTGACGAATCACACTTCTTTGCCTGGCAATCCAATGGATGAGAGGGTTTGACGGTTTCCAGGAGAACGGTACTTGCCTGACTGCATTGTACCAAGTGTAAAGTTTGATGGAGGGGGGATTTTGGTGTGGGGGTGTTTTTCAGGGGCTTGGCCCCTTAGTTCCAGTGAAAGGAACTCTTAATGCTGCAGCATTCAAAGTCATTTTGGATAATTTCATACTCTTAACTTTGTGGGAACAGTTTGGGGACGGCCCCTTCCTGTTCCAACATGACTGCACACCAGTGCACAAAGGACATGGATGAGTGAGTCTGGTGTGGAGGAACTTGACTGGCCTGCACAGAACCCTGACCTCAATCTTAGGCCTTGTCGTCCAACATTAGTGCCTCACAAATGCTCTCTTGGAAGAATGGTCAAAAATTCACATAAACACACTCCTAAACCTTGTGTACAGCCTTCCCAGAAGATTTGAGGCTGTTATAGCTGCCAAGGGTGGGCAAACTCCATATCAATGCCTATGTATTAAGAATCGGGTGTCATTATCATATGTGTCTATAAAGGCAGGTGTCCTAATACTTTTGGCAATATAGTGTAATTCAGGACACTAAGGCAGCCAAAGTGAGAGGTACTCTCGTGGTGAGTGGTCTGTGCCTTAGTGTGTTACGCTTCTCTGCCTGTGATCTGAAAGCTGTCGTTTAAAAACCCCATGCTCAACAGAGTAGCCACATCTGTGTAGAGCAATCCCTTGAGCAAGGTCCTTAACCTCTTGAAATACGCTCTATGGGCGCCTCTTTGTGTATCTGTCTTAAAGAGCAGAGCACGGTGGGATATTCCAAAACGCACACTTTCCTGATCTCATGCTTGGGCATATAAATCTTCACTTTCTTTTAATCTCCTCGTGGACAAGTGCCATATCATCACCCTTCTGTGTTGCTTCTGTGGCCAGAGAGGCAGCACTATTGAGACAGGAGCTGATCCATTCAGATGCAGAGCATAAAGCTTGGCCTTCATTCATAAGCAGATAACACTCTGATTTACTCACACTTTATTTTTAAGCTTTTAGAGTTTTTTAAATAATTTTGCACATACATTTTTTTGAAAGCCAGAAAATATCCACCTGGAAAAGAGTGGAAGGTTACAGAATAACAAGGTTTTTGGTTCGTTTAAGGAATTGAAAGGAAGCAATCAAGAGAAGGACAACATTTTTTATATGAGGAGATGGGTTCTGTGCGAAACAACTAACCCTGCATATAGGCCTACAACACAACAAATGTTTAGAAAGGGCCTGATTTGAAAATTTTAATTATTTTTTAATTAGCCATACAGTAGGTGTGTTCTGTGAATGAATTAGATTGAAAACACTTCAAATTAATATTAACTGTGTCATTTCACTTTTGCATTTTCAGAAATGCAAAAGTGATCCATCCAACCATACAGATCCAAACTGCTTTTCTTGATGATGTCAAAGCATTATATTACAAAAGCTGTATATCTATATATTTAGCATTTAAATGGAAATACAACATTCCTTTGAAGTCACCTGTGAAGTCAATTATGTTTAGACATTTTTATTATTGCGGCACCAATACAGAAGAAGTAAAGTGCTGTGGGTCTGATGAACATAGTAAGACGAAATGGAAACTGACAAAATATATATATAAAAAAACCGGCTGGTTCTCTATACAGTAGCTTAAAAGCTGAGTGACCTTCATCCCTTTAAGACTGGTCTTTTTTCAGGAGAAGAAAAAGACACGTTTTTGATATTATAGTATGTTTTCTCAAGAGATAGGATTCACTTGGATTTAAGGAGCACTTATGAGTGTTAAATTTAGAGGAGGTCTGGCGTATAAAAGAGATCTAACACTTCATTTTTTTGTTGCAGTATGTGTCATGGTATAAAGTTTGTAAAATGGGATTTATCTATTATATTCACCATCAATGGTATCATATCTGGTTGTTAATCAGGTACAGTGTCCTTTCATTCTTTTGGCCTGGTAATGTACCTGTGTGTGCAGTGGTTTCATAATCCTTTCCACAAAATGCACCTGATTACAGATAAACACTGTGATGTGTTACATATCGAATATGTGCATGCTTTTTCCCTTTAAACGACAATGGGCTTACTCTTAATAGAATTTTGTATCCATCTTAGCGATTGGCCAGGAAAGTCTGTCACAAGGCCATTCAGTGGTGGTAGTACTGGTCTTAGACATCCATGCACTCAGCCATTTGAAAGGATGGAAACAAACTGCTGCCCTTCATTGGTATAAATAAGAGTAGACAGCCTGATCACAGTGGCATATTAACTGTAAATGGTGATATCTGGCTCCATCGTTTACTCAGGAGCTGTAACTCTTGAGAGGGTTTGACAGTGAGCTCTATCTCCCAGTTAGAACAAACAGGAGAGGCTATGCATTCAGTGACATGAATAAGAGGCAATGATAATTACCCCCTTTATATGCAAGAGATAATCTTTGTGACACAAGAGAAACAAATCCTTTGTTGACGATATGTGTTTACTGTCCATGAGTGAATGAAATTTGTCAATTACATAGTGGCTCCAATCTAATTCCCTGTTTATTCAAGATGGGGCACTTTGGTGTTTGGTGTTCAGTTCTCAGCACAAATTTGAATCACAGTTCAGAACAAGATCTAGCAGCTTGTAATTAAACACAATGACAAGGGCCAACTAATAAGGCAAAGACATTGGGAGGTAACCTACATAGTGTTTCTTTTGGGGTTCCACTGGTTAGGGCATCTAGCTACAGGATGAGATTAGATAGATAGATAGATAGATAGATAGATAGATAGATAGATAGATAGATAGATAGATAGATAATGTTTTATTAATCATATATGAAATTGCAGGTTTTCAGTAGCACAACATTCATTTACACATTAATAAACAGATTAATAAATGACAATAAACTTTAAAAGTGCAAAGAATGTCTGTAAAAATAAGGAAATAAACAGTCTTGCACAGAGGGTTGTATAGTGAAGTAATGATTGTTCTGTGAATGAGAAAAGTTCCTAGTCTGTTCTGGCCTATTCTGGCAGCCTGTCATCCTCCTGCCATTGGGTGACTTGCAGAGGGTTGAATGAGTTCAGGATTCTTCTGTCTCCATATGTGTTCAGTCAACAAAATCATCCGTATCTGATCTGTGTCTGGACTGGGTGGGACTTCATGTGGAATGTGGGCACAGCTGAGCTGGAAGTTTCGGGTTTAGATACTGCTCAAGCCTGTGTACATCTAAGTAATACATATATATACATAAAGTCAATGAGGTCAAAATGAAAAGATTGCACAGGGATGTCTATAAGTCACAAGCCCATGAGTGACTGGTATCAGCTGAGGAGAGTATTGTGTACTTAATGGTCATGTGGGAGGAACAGTATGTGCAGCAGGTCACTGAGTGTTGCGGGTTTCCTGAAATCCAGTAATAAAACGGAAAGAAACACTGAGTACACACATGGATATTTGTCAGTAATAATCGGGTCACATTTGTACCAGATACTCATTGCAACCAGAGATTCGACTCACCTCTAGTAGTGATGACTTCGTTTAGTTGTACCTGGAGCAGCATTACTGTCCCAGTCTTTTGCTAAAGAGTTTTTGCTCTGTTTAGCCAAGATGCTTTGCAGTCATATTTTGGAATCATTATCCAGTACAGCCAGCAGTTTACTGTGTGTCCCCAGTCCCATCGCAGTCTTCTACGATGCATCCTGTGATGCATCATCGAAAGACTTAAAGATGCATGAAACATTACAGTATATCTTGCAGTGTAATGCATAAACTTGGAAAAATACTTCCCAACATTCATTGATGGGTCTCCCATTCAAATAGCCAGTAACTTCAAGTTCCTGGGCATCCAGATCACTGTTTTCTATTCTTGCTATTCTAAAAAGCTTTGAGTTGAGAATCAAAACCCCAGTGAGATTAAACTGCTGCACCATCTACAGAATTCTCAGTGGATACATCATGGAGTGGGTGGGTAACGTATTGGCTCAGGACTTCAAAATGCCACACAGGACTCTTCAAACAGCTTTGAAAATTTTGTCCACAGATAATTCCCCACCTGCAACCAATCTAGTCTGTCTTCAGGTGCATCAGCCACACAGCTCTCGCCCTTCTTCACAGTCCTGCCCTTGGAAAAGCTCTACCGCTCCCTCACTACCCATTTCAGGCACAGTTTCCTGGACTCGCTGGAGGCAGGCATGGAGATGATGGCGTTGTCAGAGTTGGACAACATTATGACCAATTCTGCCCATTCCCTCCAGGGGGTGCTATTTTGGAGTACATTTAGTGACTGGCTCCTTCCACTATGCTATGCTAAAAAGCGCTATTGGGGATCCTTCCTGCCTGCTGCCTTCAGGCACTACATCTCTTCCTGACATGTCACCCCCCCACCCCACCCCCATCCAGAGTCGTAATATGCCAGAAAAAGTCCAGCGCTGCTGTTTTTAATTACACATCACCATCTGCTCATATAGTATTATTTTCCCATCAATTTATTTATTTAATTAATACTCCATAATATTCTGTTTTTTCAAGATTGTATTTGTTTGCTACATTTTAAATGGTTTGAACTATGTTTACTTGTTTTCTCTATGCGTACTGTTTTTTTTTTTTTTGTACCTTGCCTGTTTTGCACTAAATGTAACGTCTGTGCTCTGCTTACTTGCTGCTGTATGCACACACATTTCCCTTTGGGATGAATGTAATGTAAGCCAATGTAACGTGATCTAATTCCAAATCTTCATGCACTTTTTGTATTGAAACCAATGTAGCCATTGTCGGGTGGCCTGACATCATTCCATGCCTGTTACTCTGCTGTTTCATAGGTTGTAATGTGCTTTTCAGCCGTGTGTATCTGTAATCCTTGGGAGTGACAGCCATGGGGAGCAGAGCTCCTGCGGTGCTCTAAAGCAATGCTGATAATGGCTACAAATGAAATCAAAAGAGGCTGCTGTGACCACAAGCTGCAAAAGATGAACTGATTTCCAGGTGCCTCCAGCACAATGCCCTACGTGTGGCTTCTACAGTGCATTACATCCATTTCTTGCTTTATAATCAATACACAGTGCTGCTGTTTTACCAGGAAATTTCATTATTCATTTTTATATACACTCCTCTTTCAATATTTCCAAATAGACTCTTTCCCTAAGGACAGCTGAGGTCCCAGGGGGAGACCTGTGCTGTATGCTGCTGTGTTCCGCTTGCTGGTACCTGCATGTGCGCTCCAGCACCTCCAGGGGTTCCAGTCCCGCCTCCAGTCTGTGTTTGTACAGTTTGTATGTTCTCCTCCAGTCTTCCCTCAGTCTCAAAGCTTGGGTAGACAGGTGTTTGTAAATTGCCCACAGTGTGAGACCTGCGATGGACTGGCTTCCTTTCCTGGACTCCCCTGCCCAGTTCCCTGTGCTGCCCCCCCCAAACCATCCCCAATTACCCTGTATTGGATCAGTTAGGAGTTTCAGAGCCTTTATAATGTATGCTTAGTCACAGAGGAGGATGGAATTAAGGAATACATTGTTTTCTTGAAGCCACTTTGGGGCCAAGAACAAAAACATTTCAGGGGGATGTGAGATATAATTAACCATGCAGTTTTCTTTTATTTGTTTACTATTACTGTGATATTTCAAAACCTTTCCTTCCTCTGAGGAAATTTTATAAAATGAAATGAATGGTATGAATATCATTAACAGGTAATATAAAGCTGAATTAAGGCTGTTTTTCATAACATGCAGGGTTTTTTTACCTGTTTCGAAGTTAATAAAGCCCTTATGTATCACTGGTGGGCAAAAAGCCCACGACAGTGGGGTCTGCCTCAACATCAGGCTTAAATCCAATCCAGGAACTTTTAAATCTGGCTCCATCTGGCTTTTAACCTTGTCCTCAGACTGTGTCATTTGCAGACTGAAAAGCAGTGAGAGGCAGTTGAGACTGGAATCACTGGAGTGAGGCGGCACGTGTTGGCCACTGTCAGCTTTCTGATTGGCTTGAAATCATTGTTGACAGATGAGCTGTTCCTCTGCATAAAAGTGGGGACATATTGTTTTAAGTGAAAATGGCTCAGTAGAGAGAGAGAGAGGTTGGCACAGTAGCTCAGCGGGCACCATTATGACCTCACACTTCTGGGGTTTGCAATTTGATTGTTGCCTTTTGTTTTGTATGCGTGCGGAATTTGCACATTATTGCACAATACACATTATTTGCACATTATTTGCACAATATGCGAGTTTCCTTCCATGGTAAAAAAAGATGCAGTTAGGAGAACTGGTTTCTCTGTAAGTAAACGTGCATTTCTTGTAATGGACTGGCATATTGGTTTCCTCTTCCGCGTAGCTCCTGAGGTATGTTCCAGGGTCACTGTGACCCTGTGCTGTGTAAGTGGCTATGGAAGATATATTGATAAGTGTCTTATCTCAATCCTATTTCCTGCTAGTCATGTTTTGTATTGTATCCCAAGGACATTTGCAGTGCTTATTGACTGATCCTCTTTTTGTATACATTAATGATAGCATGCATGACGTTTGTTAGTACGCCCAGCCAAGGTTATGACTGACTGACTTTTTCAAACTGTCACGGACTTACTGCTTGTGTTTTTGCACTTTGTTGTGAACAAGGTTTACATTTATTTTGGATTTTCATAATGACTGCGACTGTAATTTTTCACACCCTGCGTGTTTGTTTGTTGGTTTGTAATGGATTGCTGTGAACTGATTAAGATGGTTTTTTTTCCATTTCAAATGGAAGTCATTTGTCTCAGATGAACTGTCGAGAAATAATTTGCTCATTATACTTCAATTTGATACA
This sequence comes from Cyphomyrus plagiostoma, assembly GCA_019775915.2. Taxonomy (NCBI): domain Eukaryota; kingdom Metazoa; phylum Chordata; class Actinopteri; order Osteoglossiformes; family Mormyridae; genus Cyphomyrus; species Cyphomyrus plagiostoma. Next base: position 18,573,342 of record JABFEA020000017.1, on the reverse strand, counting down.
AGTGGCGTTAATCAGTACTTGTAGGAAAAGGGTCCATTAGATGTTAAGCAGACAGGGCAGTTAAGCAGGTTACTTATAAATATTTGATATATATATGAATTTTAGTTGCAAAAGGTTACTTTTAAGGTCTGTTACTTTGGAAAGCATGTTCAATATTTAAGGAGAGTAACTGTCCAAATAGTGTCTATATTGGTATATAGTTTACATATTCTATGGTGCACCTTTCACATAATAACCAGTGTGAGGTTATTGCTATGCTACAGGTCAGGTCAGGTTGGGGAGCATGCGCTCATGCAGCGTGCTGACACACCCACCACACGGTGAAACTTCGAGATTCCGGCTGGCAACCCCCCAGGCAGGCACACGGTCCAGCTCCCACACTCTAGCCATCCATCTGCCATAGCTAGGTGTTATGGGGGTGTCCCCTTGGCCCAGTCTTGCCACTTGGGTCCTCAGCAATCCTGAAAGCCGGATCATCTTCAGGCAAACACGCCACATGGCTGACGCTCATCACAATGCAGGTAATGTGCCTCATTCAGGGCTCCTCTAGCAACAGCTCATTCGACACAAAGTCAAACCAGCTCAGGTACCCAAGGATTCTCCGGAGAGACACAATACTGAAGTCAACTCAGCTCACTGGATAGCATCCATTTCGCACATCCATACATCAAAACAAGGAACACCAGGAATCTAAAGACTTGGACCTATTACCATGATATCGGGAATCCCACACACCCCTTTCCAGTGACCTCGTGACCCCCCATGCTTTCACAATCCATCTGCTGAACTTCATACGACCCTGCCCAACACCCAGTCCGTACAAGCTTTAAACAGAGTAGGAGCAAGAAAATACCCCTAGCGAACACCAGAATCAACTGGGAAGAACACAAAAGGTTCTACCTCCACTCTACACAGTACTCACAGTACCAGAGTACAGGCCAGCCATGGTGTTGAGGAATCCCGCAAGGTCTCAGGATGTCCCACAGGGTAATTCGATCAACTGAGTCAAATGCTTTACCTCTCCAGATATTTCACTTTTCAACAATCAGAGTCAAGATGTGCTTAATGGTAGACTTCTTAGGTGTAAAACCAGACTGCTCCGGTTGTTAACAAGAGAGCAAATGATCACATATTCTGTTAAGGATGACCCTAGCAAGGACCTTACCCGGCACTGAAAGCAGTGTTGTACCTCTGTAATTGCCGCAATCCAGGCGATCATCCTTCCATTTCCAAATATGGACTACAAGTCCCATTTTCCAGTCAGTTGAGATGATGCCTGACTCTCAAATGGAAGCAAAGATTGCCTACAAAGCCATGAGGACAGCCTTACCACCAGCCTGGAGAAGTTCACCCTGGATATCACACATCCATGCAGCCTTCCTTACCCCCAGCTGATTCTCAGTTAGATTAGGTGGTTCTCAACTGATTGGAGGATCAGCCTCATGAACCGTGGACCCAGAGATATCCAATGTCCTAGCTGGAGGGTCAGCTTTAAACAACTGCTCAAAGTAGTTGGTCCAGTGGGTCATAACTACAGTGTCATCCACAAGGACTGTTCCATCACCTTCCCTGAATGCAAGTCTCCAAGGAACCAATTCAGATGTGCGTAATGCTTCAGTTCCTCTGTAAGCAGGACGCGGGTCACTAGACCACATATGTGTGTCACCTGCTCACACATTCATCTAACAAATGCATCCTTGTCTGCCTTCAGAGCCCTCACGGCCATCCTCCTCTGTTTGTGTGCTGCTACTCCTCTCAATAAAATCCAGGGTGTCCTGTAGGATGAAACACCTCCTTCTGGGAACATTGTCAACACCAATATAATCCTTCAGGGTCTAGTCACGGAAGGTCTCCCACATCACATTAGAGTTAGTAGTTGCACCCAAGTTTGCAAGTTTCTCACATACTGTAATCCATGTATCCAAACTCATCAGAAACAGCTTGATCTTGGAGTCTGGCCAAGTCCAGCCACATTCTCCTAGTAGGTGGTAGCCTACTGGATCTTAGCTGAATCTTCTGGGTAGCAACAACAAGCCTGTGGTCAGAATGCACAAACTGGTCACTTCTGTAGACCCTGCAGTTCTGCAGGACCTTCCAACATCTTCCGACAAGGATGTAATCAATCTCCTTCACTGCACCACCAGTACTGAAGTACCGATGATGCGACTCAGGGCATTGGAACCAGGATCCAGTGACCCACAACCCCTGACATTTCACAAAGTCAAGGAACATGGAGCCATTCTTACACCGGTCTCCAGACCTACGGGGACCGACACAATCCTCATAACCTCTCCTGTCACTGCCAGTGGTCTCACCGAAGTCACCCATGACCAGAGGAGTGTCACTTCATGGGCAAGTAAAATGTCTCCCTCAATGAGACATCACGCAGCGCAGTCGGAGCATATACTGAGACAACAGACAAGACACCGAAGGAGTGCCATAGCCCGAGCCTCATAATACGCTCATTAAAAGGCGTAACATCAGACACCATGGGGAGGAGCCAATTCACCATAGCAACAGCTACTTGCTGAGCATGACAACCTTCAGAGAGACCAGAGCAAAAGTAGCTATATCCACATACAGAGATCCGGCCACCCCTCTTTCTGCATACCTCAGAGAGTGCTGCCACCAAAATGCAGAGTTTACAAAGCTCCCCGGCAGCAGAGAAAGATGGTCACCTTGCCGGGGAGACAAGACATTCCATGAGCCTACCCGGATGGTTCGCCTCAAACTTGGACCCAAGTGCTGCCATGCAGCAGACGACGCCTCAGCGCCACACCAGCCCTGATCCCCAACAGGCCTGACCCTATTAACTCTCCAATGGTTTTGACTTCAGGGATAGGGCTTCCGCAGGCTTTCCCCCATCCCTTTCATGATGGTTTCAGCCTTCCTGAGGGCGGATGCAGCAGAACAACTTCCACGGAGATCAGAGGGGTATCGTACCTATTTATACTGAGCTATTTTATGGTGGCTGGAGTGCCAATCCCACCACAAACCCCATGAATGATAATCTAAGTATTCATGTCTGAATATTCTTTTGATTTGTTTTCATGGACGGTTAACATATTTTCTTGAGCAAAAATGTGGATTGTCTGGCAAGGAGCTAAGTAGGAGTAAAAACATGGACCAGCTGTGGGTCCCTGTGGACTGGATTGGGACACACTGGCTTACATCCTTGAGCTCCCACTCAGATATGTCTCTCAGGTATCTGCACTGGAATATCTGTGCCAATGGAAGAAACAAATTTCATCACTCCAAGCAGTAGAGCTGGTAACCTAAAAAATAACTGTACAGTAAACTCGATTATTTATGGATCTGTGTCCATGTACATAAGGTCATTGGTTTGAATCCCATGGTTAGCAGAGTAATATTATCACAGTTGGTCCCTTGAATAAGACCCTAAACCCCAGCTACTACCCTCCTGCATTCTAACCCTGAACTTTGCGCTCCTGTACATCACATTGCACAAAAGCATCCACTAAATAAATAGATGCAATATATTTTTTATATTTCTTTTGTTAGTTGATTTGCTTATCCATCCATTATGTTTACTGCATAGTCTAGAGGAGCTGCAATTCCATTTCACTATGAGTGTACCACTACATTCATGCATGTGACAAATAAAATCTTGAATTGTGAAAAAGGTCTACTTTTCCAATTTATTTTTATTATTATTATTACAATTTTTTTGCATATTAAAAAAAAATACTTTTCAATTTGAATGTTAACTTCCATGCTAAAAAGCTGCTCAGTATGGAGAGAAATGTGATGATTATCATGAAGACTTTTCGGTTCCTACAGATGATTATCTGACCAGAGAGAAGTTACAGTTATGGCTGCCCAGATATCTTGTCTTTCTTTTATAATGCGTCAAGTTGCAATTCAATAAATCTGGAAATCTGATCTGTAAAGTACCTGGTCCGTCTCCCTTCCGCAGAACTGAAACTACAGATCCTCTTTAAAATTAATCTGCATTATGTTCCTCTGTGATGCTAATCCACTGAAGTGGTAGGGAGAGTGATGAGCTTCTCTCTGGTTCTACAACCATGTGGGTCAATTAATAGCAGTAGGCTGTTTGTGTGCAAACAACATAGATGTGTTAATAACAAATAATGATAAAAATATTGAAAATTGTTCTTATGAAACCTATCCGTGATGCCCATCCATCAATTTTCCTTACCCACTTACCCACTTAGAGATCTTCCAGGAGGTTGTATACACTCTGACTGGGATGCCAATCTAATACTGCTGGTCATGAGTAAGTACTACAGCAGGACTTTAAACATTTTTTTCAAATCTGACCAACATTCTCTGGAGGAAACCTTTTACTCTGTCTGTACCGGGTCATCCTAAAACTGCAGAAATTGAGGGGTGAATGGAGCAGTCAGCCAAATGTAAAATATAACATCAGAAATATCAGCTGTTCACTCTGAAGCTCATACTAGTCAAATGCCGCTAATTTCTTACTAAAGCTCTTTTAAACCCTCTGGTTCTATAAGTGATGAGCCAACAGGAATGTTGTGGCTGTGATGAGAGGCTAAGGGTCCTCTTCTGATTTTTGTTAGGGAATTCTTTCTGATTTGGACATATATGAGCTGTTGTGTAACATCATACACAAACAATAATTAGTAAACTGATTAGAATCAGATGATGAGTAGGAAGTTTGACTGTCTTCACTGGGAAGGTAATTACAATGCCCATCTCCTTTAAGGAGGAACATCAGTTTGAGTGTCATGAACCAAATGTTTTATGAGTTTAACAAAGGGGCAAACAGCAATAGTAAACATATTATGGTCTCCCCTCATCTCATTTACCAGATGCTTTTCCTGGTGAGAATTGAAGTTTTTTACACACACACACACACACACACACACACACACACTTTGCATTTAAGGATTATTTGATCATTTCATTGTCTAGCTACATGCCATCCAAGCCTGCATGTATGCAGCCACTGAGAGTTAATTGTCTCAGCACAGGTTTGTGAGCAGCACTTCGCCAGAACTCTGGGGCTGGTCCTGAAATCTGCACCACCAGGGGGAAGAGAATATGAAAGTGGCTGATGGCCAAAAACCTTCTATTTCGGTAACGACCCGTGTTTATGGCTATCGTTAATTTGTCAAGACACCTGGAGAGAGCAACTTCAGGAAAGGGCAGAGTATTACCAGGTGTGGAAATACACCACAGTCAAGTATAGAGATTAGATTGGAGAAGCTGGCGAACAGCGGATTCATCAATAGGCTGTTCAGACAAGGTCCTGCTGTGGTGATGTCTGATTGGACAGCATAGTGGTCATGGGTCTGATTGGACAGCAGACTTTATCATGTAAGTGGCTGAACGTGTAAGTCTTTGTGGCCTAGCCCTGATATTATTAAAAATTCTAACCTTCACTCCTAGGATGAGTTTTCTAGTCTGCACATCGACCATAAACCTTAGGATCAGATTATCTTTATATGCCAATTTTTTAAGGGGGAGGGGGGTTAAATTTTCAATATGTTCAAAAACATTCAGTTTTAGACACATTGAAAATTACTGGGTAGCTGGGTAGCTCCTTTCTATAATGACCCATTGCTTAGTGTTTGTGAACTGGGTGGGCAGTAGGATTTCTACATAGGAGATTCAATTCCTGATGAAGCTTCTTGCAACTTGTTATCAGCATTGCTGGAAAATTGTGGAAAAAGAGAATAAACACTGATACACTGTTGTAAATCACCTGTTAGAAGGAAAATGTTTCTCAACCTCAATATACCACATTTTTTGAGAAATTATTCTAATTGCTTAAGATCAAAATGTTTATGCTAAATATCATGTAATTTATTTTTACTGCAAAGCAAACTGCTTATTCAGGGGGCAGAGTCAGTGCACCCTTGTCTTTCTCAGGAAGTCATGCTTGTGTGCTTTGTGATGGGCAGCGGATGTTATAAAACAATATGCAGTTTACTAGCTCTAATATTAAAATAACAATGCTTTGTCTGGTTCATCAGTGTGACCGTTGAGACTCATTCCTTCAACAGCCGAGGGAGCAAAGTGTTATTAGAGCAGTTCTGTAAGTTTGAATTAAGTTCTATTTTTGGAAGAAAACACCTTGTAGGCCATAAATGATTTCTGGCATACTTTAAAGATGAAACAGATAATGAATGTTAATTACTTTATAACTGCTAGTGCGCTGTACTGATTTGTATAGGGAACACAAATAGTGACTGCTGATTTGTTTCCTACTTCAAACCATATCAGAGAAAAACAACATGAGTTCTATAATAATTTAATTTAATACATATATATTTCCATCCTCCTATCCAACACCCTAGTTAGTGCCTGAAGGGTTGAAAATGATCTAGATGAATAAACCTCATTTTAGAATAAGTAAACAGGAGACATATGTCCCTTTAACTTGATTTAGCTAATTTGTGCACCTTAAATTATTGCACATTAGTCTACGACTGAATTCGATTATTCAATTTGCTTGCATTATGTTTAGTTAGTTCTTTCTGTTGTTGGTAAAGTCATATCTGTCAGTCAAGAGGGAAACACCTCAGTCCAAGTTTAATTGTTTACAGTATATGGAGAGGAGAATCAGGTGATCAATTGTTGTTTTCTGATTAATTGAACCTGTCCCTTATTCCCTGGTGGGTGCACATTCTTAACCCGCATGATCCTGTGAGGCATTTCCTGCCCCCAGACGGGCATATTTCCTTACTGTTGTGTTACTGTTGAATCTTCTTCCTATACCACCTTCTATAGCCCATAAAAGACTCCCCAAATAAAGATCTAGACTTTCAATACTGCACACGCCTCATGCCTTTCCAACATTATGTAAGAGAGCGCTAAGGGGCAGACTTTTGTATAGACTAATGCCGCTGTGCACTTGAAAACTTCGAACTGTCTGTCTGCAAGATTGCTTCAAATTGTCTATGTATAAGTACAAGTTTATTGCCGAGGAAGATTTTGTTTATCATCTGAGAGTTGAAAAAAGGACTTTTTCATGAAGGATACTGCTGTACAGAAATCAGTACATATTGTGAGTGCTTGAGCACTGGATCTGGTGACCTTATCTGATCCTTCATTGATTTCAGAGTACTGCACTGGGCTAAGCTTTGTCTATCAAAGACCAAATAACTTAAAAGTGATTTCTGCTAGAGCTTTGCTCAGAAGTAATGGATCATTCTTTCTCAAAACATGACAACATATTCTGAACTTTTGCTTTTTGAGTACTCAAGCTGCCTTGGCAGAGCGTGACTCATCGGGTTGGGACACTGTGCTAGTGATTGGATGGTGATTGGTTCAGATCCCAGGGGTGGCAGAGTGTTTTCAGGGTTTGACCCATTAGAGCGAGACCCTCAACCCCCAAATGCCTCAGCAACTGTATGACCCTGCTTTCATAAAAAATGTATACATTCGTGCTTTGCACGAAAGCTAAATACATAAAATATTATCTGAAATATTGCATATGACTCCCAGCTGGATTGGGTTTCAAAGGCTGATTAAATGTTACTCAAGCAAAAAGAGAATAAACAGTAGAAGAAGCAGTGGGGCTAGATTTCCTTCCTTCAGAGTAATTACCTTTACAAGAAGAAGGGATATTTTAGTTGTCAATTAAAATGACAGCGCATTTCTTGACTCTCAATGTGGATTGTGTTGTATCTCTCCTGCCCATTGCGGCCATCATCTCACTCCCAACCAAAACCAGGTCATCTCCAGATAAAGCTTCTGTGAACTACCAGATGTTTGAAGTGAGGCTATTTTTTTCTCTTATTCAAGCTGTGAATTCCTTCTCTGAGCCAGGAGAACAGACTTATGTCACACAGCGATGCTTGTAAGAAATCTGCTTTTCTTATTTAAATTGGTCTCCCCATGGAGGGGAGGCTGAGGAAGCCGAGGTGGTCATTCTGCAGCTTTCTGACAAAAGATAATGTCCTATTTTCAGGGGGCTTTTTCGCAGAATCGCTCACCCACGGCTTCAAATAGGAAATCAGGTGTGAATAATCTGAGTTATCGGCTGAACCAAGCAGGACTGTCTGTCACCTGACCGCAAAGTTATTTTAAAAAAGGGAGTTCAATGAATGTTCTTCTTCTTCTTGTCATTATTATTAATAGAATTATTAGCAAACACTTCACATTTGCTGCCTGATCTTCTTTGCCTGGACTGGCATTAAAACTTATAATAACGTGCATTTCTGATTTAAAGAATGCCAATATAATTAGCAACTATCCCTTTAAACAAATTCAAACTATAAACAGCAACTGCGGAGTCTTTATTCTCTTTGCCTCCCTCCTTTCTTGCTCTTTAATGTCAGCACTTTTGAACTTGAGCCAAGAGGAGGGAACACATCTGTCTTTATCTTCAGTCATAGTGCTGTCTATTCCGCTCCATATTTTGTAAAGTTTGAACTAGTTTCTCTCCAGCTCCTTATCCAGCCTGGTAACAAAGGCCCAGGAGACACAGGCATCGCATCCTGACTGATAACATCAGCACCAGCACAACCCCCTGCACTTGCTCAGCTGTAACCTATTGCTCTCCTTCTTCCTTGGTCCAGTACCTCTTTGAGGACACTTGGTTATATTCCTAGTTATTCACTCATCCTGTCCACAGTGTAGCCCAGCCTTATGCTTTCTGCTGCCTCGATAGCTTCCAGGTCCTCCTGCGACCCTGACCAGTACAGAAGATGACTGGATGTACAGACGGATGGGCAGATACATGGATGCATGCCTGTTTATAAATTGCTATGCATTCTTTCCTAGTACTTAGTGTTGCGATCCGGGAGCGTGCGTGCCGGGCGGACAGAGGGAAGTCCAGGCAGGCACACAGGAATACAGGGTTTATTCGCACCAGACACGGACACATGACAACTTCAATGCCGCGTCTGCCGGAACAGACGCTGGCGCAGACTTAAATACACGGAACAAG
>JABFEA020000017.1:18554075-18564337 GCA_019775915.2 Cyphomyrus plagiostoma | reverse complement strand
GGCAAGCACAGGAGGTAACGAGGGGGGCGTGGCACACATGGGGCTGGAACAGGAGCGGACGTCGCGGGGTGTAACACGGGGTGTAGCAGATGTGCCACTGTACACGCCTCTGCCTTATAGTGAAAATGAATGCATTAGCTTTCACACAGGGCAAAAGGCAAACAAATGCCAATTTTAAAATATCTACAGCAGTAATAACTATTTGAGACAGAGTATTGCAGGCAGGGAATGTGCTAAAGCTATAATCAACTTGCCGTGAAAGCAAACATAAATAAATGCTGTAAATATTACATTGCCTGAGTGTATACAGTTGTATAAAATGGCCCGAGAATCGATGCACTGTTGTTGAGTGTGTAATCTACTGCAATCACATTAAGCATCTGGTGGCTCACAAATTAAAGAGACAAACACAGAGAAGTGAGACATTTAAGGGGTTGTGATATTATTAATTATATAATCATTCCATATCACTTGGTTTATGATTCTGCTATTTTCATATTTTTACTGGACTCCCTCTCAAAACACAGAGGCTCTGCGCTGGAATTGTGTGTACCAAAATTTTTCATAATATATTTTGTGAGATCACTAGGGGTAGCTGAGCAGGTGGCATTGTAGCCTGAAACCTACCGGGCAGGATGGTTTAAATCCCATCCTCTGCTCTGTATCTGGAGTGTCCATGTTTTTCTCGCAGTTCAAAGCGTGCAGTCAGGTGAAATCGTGTGTCTAAACTGTTAATAGCATGTGTCTGTCTGGTGATGGATCAGCTTTCTGTGCAGTGTACCCTGCCTTCTGCCCTGTGTCTCCAGCAATAGGCTGTAGGATTACTGAGCCTGTACTGGGCAAGTGGTTATGGAAAATGGATGGATGGAAGGTAGAAATACCAAAAAAAAAACTTGTGTGTGTGTGTTTGCATGGTCTGTTGTTTATATTTTTATATACACCTTTGGAAACAAGATGCCTGCACACAGAGCTATAATCACACTATAAATCAGGTTAGGTGTAATAACTACCATCTATTTATAATCCACAGTGTGGAGGCAGATTACATCTGAAGTTTGGGCTAGAAAATCATTACGAAAAACTCCCTGTTCAATCTAAAAAAATAGGTCTCATCTGGGTTTTAGATAAGTCTTAATAGTATTTCCATTCCAAATATCTCCAGAGATCTTAAAATAGAATTACTTTAAGATCTCCTCTGCTTTTTTATACATTTCCATTTGATCATCTCCTGTAGACTTTCAGAGATGTATTGTGTCTCTTGACAATATCTCATTTAAAACTATTATTTTAATTTTATTTATTACACAAATTTTTTTTTGCAGCTGAAGGAGGAATATTTAGAAAAAAGGGGAAAAATTGCTGAGATAATAAGTCAACATTTCTCTCAGGGAATAAAAAGGGCTATTGGGGTGAGCTTTTTCCTGTGTTCCAGCTTCTCCATGTGCTTTTATACAGGCATTTTTCAAAAAGGCATTTGAATTGGAGATTTTAAATTGGTGTCATTATCCGATTCTTCCTGGAAATGAATATATGGGGTATTACCATTTATCGTAACTGGTGGTTCCATATGACTTCCACAACTAATAAATACTTCACGTTAAATCACTTCTACAGAATCCATTCAGGTAAAATAGCTGCTGAGAGATACAGCAACACAGCTCTCCAAAACCAATAAACCGGATCTTATCCTAGGCGTCATAACATCATGCTACTTGTCTGAATTATGAATGATTAATACATCAACTAAACTGAATATATGACACATTATTAATAAATCTCACATCTGTTTGTTTAAATTTTTAATCCCCGGCTTCATTAAAAATTAAAGGTGAGAAAAGCGAATAAATATTAAGTCTACAAAATTCAGTCTACATATGTATTAATGCAAATGAAGATTTAATTTTTTATAATGAAGAAAAGATGGCATGACCTAAGATGACTATGCCAAAAAGCCACTAAATGGGGTAACCCTGAGGAATTACATTTGTTATACACCCCCCCCCCCCCCAAAGTTAATGCCATAGTAAAATTAAAACCCTACACTGTTCAAATATATTTAATGAACAATTCAGTGTGTGTGGAACTTTCGTAACAGATTTGATAGGAAAAAAAAAAATCTCTAAAGAAGGCAGTGGAACTGGGACATGTTGGTTTTGCTGTCATGGCATGTGACAGTATGACATTCTTAATGAATTCCCACTCTGCGTAGCTGTCCTTCAGTGGAAGCCGCCTATAACACTTTTAGGAAGGGGATGCCCATTGGGAGGTGTTCTACAGACAGAAGCACTCTTAGCATGTTCTCTGGCTCTGTTATTATTTTTACTCTTCCCGCTGGTTCCTCTTGAGCTGTGATACCCCTGTGCTAACTTCCGCTCTTGGGGGTAGAGGTGTCTTCATTAACCACAGATCCAGCACATCTTGGCAATATTTTACATGTCTGCACAGATAATGTCATATTTGCTCTTCATGCCTATCCTCTGCAGGCTTGGGTCTTTTATTTATGAAGCCACTCTGTAGCGTCCTTGGTTTTCCAGACAAGGACGGGAATTACTCTTACTTGGCTGCAGCAGTACTCTGGTTATTACTGTTGACGATGGCTGCATTAATGAACAGCTTCCATCAGATACTTGCCAGCAAGGACTTTTTGTTTGACACCCTTCAAGATTCAATTAACTACTTTGCAAACTTTGTAGAAATCACCTGAGTCAAAGTTTTTTCCATTTTAGCCCACAGACCATGAAACTCGTAATTGCTGGAAATTTCTTTATTATTGTTCACACAAGATATTTCTCACCGTCAGCTGTCTCAGTCTTCAGACGTTTACGCATATTAGCAAATCGTATATATTGTGAGGATGGGGAACCGGTGGGCAGCGCGGCAGGTTGGACTGATAATTCTCCATAGTTGCAGTTATTGTAATGTAATTGTGCTGTGTTGTAATGTCAAGTGTAGCGTTAATGCTAGTCGTTATACACAGCATGTCCGTGTGCACCCACCGTGTGTGCTAGGAGTAAGCGGGGCGACAGGCACAGTGGGCAGTGCAAGTGTGTAGTCAGTATGACTGGTACGGGCAGGCTCGAGGAGTGGGGAGTGCAGCCGGTACGTCGCTCTGGGGGGGGAGCTCAAGGGGGCCTATGAAGCCCAACACATCCCATAATTTTTATCATACAGTGATCCCCAACTACACTGCGGTTCGGCTATTGCTCCCCCGCTGTATCGCGGATTTTTCCGTGTAACATATGTAATTTTCTATTGTGGAAATCTGTGGTTCTATAGTGATTATTTTTAATGGGTTTTTGACAACTTTTTACGTTGAAATAAGCATTTTTCTATGCTAAACTATTGATAACAACAATGGTTGATCACTGTGATTATAGCATGTGTGATTATAGCATATGTGTGTGTGTGTGGGTGTGTGTGTGTGTACTGTATATAAAGAAAAATGGAGTAAAAATTCAATAAGTACATCCTACCTGTAGTGTACTTTGCAGCCTATTCATAACAAAGTATACAGTTTTCAGCAGACAGTACGTGTGCTACACAAACATTCTTTAGAATAATATTATAATTTACAATGACTGACGTATACATAACATTTAAGCAATACACTAGCAAATCATAAAACATACTGCTGCATACAGGAAAACATAGACATGCAGAGTCGCAATTCTTAATGAAATGTACACTACGCGTGCTAGACAAGAGTTTGTTAGAACAATATGTATTACAATTCATAATAACTACAACACTAAATATACATATATATTACTTATTATTATGTTACTCATATCCTTAGCCCGACATCCACATATCATATGTGTTTACAAAGTGTGTTTTAATAAGTTTACATGTGTTTAAAGTGTGTGGGAGGGGAATTTTACGGCTTACACTATATTTAAAAAAATGCTTATTTATATGGCCTTTCTATATCGCGGATTTTCACCTTTCACTGATGGGTCTGGAACGTAACTTCCGCAGAAGGCGAGGTTCGTTTATACCTATTCATACTTATTTAAATGTATCAATGTAATCTACAATTGTTAGTGACAAATAAATAATAATATACACACATACATGTGTGTAGAATTTTGTATAAGGGTCCACACACCTTCTTTCATACTGGGGCCCGGATTTACTCTCGGCAGCCCTGGGTACGGGTGCAATGAACACCACCACATGTTTGTAACTCTCTCCAACTGATTAATATACGAAGCGCTGCTCAGCCGCCCACTTTTACAGTATGAATAAATCTTCACTAACCCCTCCATAACATTCATGCTAATAGGTACTGAGTGTGTTGTTCACCTTGGTGAGCATTATTTACACAAACTGTGATGTTTTATTTTGTATTTTACTTTAGTATTTCCATTACTCAAGATTGCTATAAGCTGGTAAACACAGAATACAATGGTTACAATAACTGGCTAACATAGTGTGTTGATAATAAAAATACTCATGCATGACTTTTTAACAATTTCCTTGAATGGCACCTTAAAATCAGCAAAATGAAGCTAACATCACAATTCACTGAAAACTACAGGTGGTGTTTTCACCAGAAGTAGCATGCAGTGTAATTTCTTATCCTCGGGGAAAAGGAGGTAAACTTAATATTCCATTCTTACAAAATGAGTGTGAGCCTCAAACATCACCAGGGACAGTTTTTATTCATGGTAAGGTACCTTTGTATTGTTTGTTCGATGTTCTTGGTCTTCTGTCTACGAGGAGCCTTTTTAAAGTATGTATTTAATATAGAATATTAACGTGAAATAATATCATTTATATTATTTCTCAATGGAAGACATAATACTACTAGTCCACGCATAGTGTATTCAGAGTAAGTTTGTTTTATGTTATGAATGGCTCTGTAACATTAATTGTGTATAAATTAAGTTCAACACAATCTCTGATGAACTGCAAGATCAGAAAAGACAGGTGCGTTATAGCAGTGACAAGTTATATCCAGTGACAACAGACTGGGGGTGTCATTGTGGTTGGAGGATAATTAAAGGACAAGCAAGACTTTTGTTGCCATTTATCTCAGTCTTCAGATGTTTATGCACATTAATAAAAGAAATATGTGCATATTTTGAGGCGCTGTGTATTGAGTGTACTGTCCCCACATCACATGGGAGCTTATCTCAAGATGTTTATGCAATTTAATAAAAGAGCTGCAATATTAAAACTGAGTCTCCTCCTGCAACAAAGTAACAATGCATTCCATGAATATTCTCACCAGCTCACTGTTAATAATAAGTACCACCCCTTAGGCATTGATCAAGAGCCTAAATCATAGCTACTGCCCGCATGAGCACAGAGTGGTGCGTAAGAGAGAGCAAGGACATCCCTGCATCACTCTGAAGGACTTTTCAGGACGTATGACACAGAACTAGCAGGCTTCTCATCGACGACAGGAAGTTGCCGTACGGTCCAGTTATTTTCGGGACTTCGGCTCTGTTTCCTGAAGCTCTACAGAGCAGCATCTCGGTGCTGGCTCAGCCCTTGGCAGAGATATCTGGGGAACAAGAGGCATCACCCACAGAGCAGATTCTATAATTACACGACTTTGGAGTGAAGGGAAGCCATTTTAATTGGTTTGGGTACTTGTAGGGCAGCAGTTCATGTAATGGTCACAAACCTGAATTTATTACTGAATAACTGCAGGATAAATTTCCATTTGGCATTATTGCAGTAGTATATCCTTTAGGAATACACCTTATATGAATTGCTTCAGTTCTTAACCAACTCTATAAATAAGCAGCAGTTTAAAGCATAAATGTGACATGCACTGGTGAAATGTAGACTCGTAATTATAGAAAGAGATTAATTTAATATTGTTTTATTTAAAAAGAATATTTAACAAATTCAAACCCCCCACCATGCCCCAGAGTGGCCCTGAAAGCACAGAGCACATTAACATTAACCCAAAGCAAACACATTAACACAAAAGCATAGGGACAAACAATTAACCAAATGTAATTTTTAGATGTGCAGTGTTCCCTTACTGTGTTGTGTTCTATCAATGTGTTGCATTTTTCAAAACAGAAGTGCTCCATACCACAGGGGGCAATATTCAACTCTATATTGTGCCTCTGACACGATATCTATGGTAATTGATTAATGTTGATGGGCTTCAAACTCAGAAAGCATTTACACGTTTGTTAAATAGGTTTTATATTTAGGTTGTTTAAGAAAAAAATCTTCATGTTCTGAGAGCAGTGTCATAAAATAAAATAAGATAAAAATTGAGTCCGTTAGTGGACATATTTGAGTGAATCACTTTTATGTCATGGCTGCTTTATTTAAGCTATAGACATGCACTGTTTTTTGTCTTTATTTTGAGAATTGTGATCCGAATAAAGAAAATGTCTATACTGAATAGTTGTTATATATTTGCAAACAAGGAAGCCCACACATTGTTTTAATAAAACTGTTCACATCTCACATGTGGTTTTTATTTAAAACTGATCATTTAACAGACTTTATAGGAAATATTGTGTATTGCTATACTGTCTAAAAATACCAATACGGTTTTTGGTCCATGTTGTGTAGCTCTACGGATCATACAGAGGAGAAAGATGCTGGTTCCCAAGTCACAAAGCGTTAAGTATGACAACATTTATATATGATAACCTGGTTAAGATGTTGTCAAGTGTTTTTAGTAACACGATTACTGTGTCTACATGACTAGCTCCATAGTCAGGGGCGTGTTCCACAAAGCAGGATTACGGGAAAGTCTGACTTATTTCGACGTCTGGCTCATTTAAGTGGCAGTTCCATTCCATCGAGGTGTCTTAAATGAATCCCCGCTGAGCTACCATGGTAACTTGTGTGAATAAGTCTGCTCCGGACCAGGTTAACTGTCTCACTTAGTTAAGCGTTGTCTCAAAAAACGTCCGACGTGTGGGAACAGATTCCCAAAAGAACGTTCTGTCGGACGAAATTCCGCACCATCACTACTCATATCATGTAATAAATATTAAAAAGTCTATAAAAACCTCTCAAAATTTCAATTAATTCCAAAAAAATAAAAATATTATCGTACCCACATTACAAAGGTCAAACATAAAATGCAATGACTGAAATTGAAAAAGAAATTGTTGAGATAATATGGACAGGAAGATATATTTATATTTTGTTTAGTCACAGTGTACTTTGAAAGTTTATTAGTAAAAAGCAAAGACAATACATGGTTATCTGTGCAGAACATTTCACACAGATGCGATTGAAAGTATTTTATGGAGATCAAAGGATACAGAATAACATTATACAGTAAAAACACCACGTGAACTCAACCCAGAAGGTTCCCTGTTGACTATAGGGACCAGGAACTTTCACAGCATAAACCACTGTTCCACCATGCCATAATACTGGCCACTTGTAATATTCACATAACTTATGCATTTAGTCTGTCTGCAATTCATTGCCAAGCCAACTCTCTGGCTGTGTTTATGGCCACAGTATTGCCTTTTTTAATGATTACATCTTTGTATTTTTCATACAACTCCATCAGCAGCGTTTATTCTGCCACAAAAAGAAACACTGCTCTCATTCTACAGGCTTTCCGACTCATTTGATTGAACTAACGTTCATCCATTCATTCGGGCTTCTTAAATATCTCGGATTTGCGCACTGAGACTATGCAAGTCTGTCTTGTATGAGCCTTGATTAGTTAGAGCTGAACTGTGTTAGTGGAACAAAATGAGGCTAAGTTTGAGTCAAATTTTTTCTGAAAAGTCAGGTTTTCTTTTGCTGCATTCATGGAATACCCCCCTAGTCATTAAAAACAAATATGAACATTTTAATTGGACTATCACATGTAAACCTAGTCATACTTAGCTAAAACTAAAAACATAGATCTTATCGCATACGATATAATAATGATTCCTCAGCTTTCCGCTCCATCGAATTTCCTGTGAGTTGCTAACTGAATGGGGGTGCATGTCGCAAGAGCATGGTCGCTAACCACGTTAATAACTTACATAGTTGGAACCCTAATACTGAATGAGTCCAACTCTGTAAGTTGCTAAAGGGAGCCATTGGGAAATGCACCCTGGTTTGATTGTAGCTGGTATCTGGGATTCTCTGCAACATCGTGAGAGAGGCTTTTGCATTGCTAAGAACCAGGAAAGAGTACTTATGGTCTCTATTCAAAAATTTACTAGAGCCCTAATTTGAATGTAGGATAAACTGATATCAACAGTATTGTGTCATCCTATATCTTGTTTTGGAAATATATCTAAATACCACCCAACCGGAATGGTCCATCTCGTTCTGCAGCTGAATATTATACTGTAGTGATGCCCTATTTATAAACGCATCATTCTCTTGAACCCGTTCTAGTCAAAGAATCGGGCAAACCAGTATAAAACTCTTAAACCACTATCAATCTGAAAGAATCAAGTCTTTTGTAGATCCACACTTTCTACAGGTACACGTCTTAGATTATAAACATCTAAAAATATTTGACAAATTAACATATAAAAAACCGACAGCAACCTTTTTAAATTCACTTATATATAATTAAAGTAAAAAGTTTGTGAACCCCTTTGAATTTTCTATATTTATCTATAATTCCCATATAAAACATGGTCGTATCTTCATGTCACAATAACGAACAAACACAGTCTCCTATAACTAAAGATGCACATTTCAGAGACAATTTCACCATATTGAATAAATCATTCAAACTGTGAAACTGAAGGTTGGGAAAAGTATGTGAACCCTAAGCTAATGACTTTTAAAAAAGCGTTCAGCAAACATGGAGTCCATTTAATGAACAGTGTTCAGAGGTGTGGCCTAGAATTACTGTGATCGATGAAAAACACTGAAAATGTTGAGTTTGAGCTTTTGACAAGAAGCATATGCAAATGGGAATCGTGCCTCACACAAAAGCGCTACAATCAAGAATTATTAATTTACACAAGGCTGGAAAGGGTTACAAAGTAATCTCAGGTATTTTAGATATTCATCAGTCTACTGTTATGCAAGTTGTTTATAAATGAAGACAATCTCGTATTGTGGCTACTCTGCCTAGAAGTGGGTGCCCCACCAAGACGACCCCAAGAGCACAACGCAGAGTCATCAATGAGGTAAAGAAGAACCTTTATGAGTTGAGGAAGTCAGAACTGGCTAACATCTCTGTTCATGATTCAACAATATACAAAACATTAAACAAGAAAGGAGACCATGGCAGGACACCAAGAAGAAAGTCACTGCTGTAAAAAAATAAGGTTGCTGCATACCTGAAGTTTGAGAAAGAACACTCCACAGCAGTACTGGGAAAATGTTTTCTGTAGTGATGAAACCAAAATTGAACTATTTGGGAGGAACAAGTAGAACTTCATTTGGCATAAAAAGGCATATTAACATCAAAACATCATCTCTACAGTAAGGTATGGTGGAGAGAAGATCATGATTTGGGCCTGCTTACTGTAATAAAGGGGAATATTCATTTCCACGTTTATCAACAAATTCTCCAGGATAATGTGATGGTGTCTGTCCATCAACTGAAGCTCAGAAGAGGCTGGGTGATGGAACAGGACAATGACACCAAACATCGCAGCAATCCACAGCACAATGGTTTCAGAAGAACAAAATCTGCCTTTTGGAGTGGCACAGTCAGAGCCTTAATATCAGTCCTATTGAGATGCTGTGGAATGACTTGCAGAGAGCCATACACAGAAGACAACCAAAGAATATGGAAGCGTTAAGGCAGTTCTGCAGAAAAGAATGGGCTAAAGTCCCCCCACATGATGTGCAGGTCTGACCTGCAGTTACAGGAAGCACCTGGTTGAGGTCATTGCTGCCAAAGGAGGGTCAACCAATTATTAAATCCAAACATTCACTTACTTTTTGTACTACCACTGTGAATATTTAACGCGGTTTCTGGACAAATTTCGTAAGACCTAAAACTCAAAGAGTAACCAGTTCTGATTGTGCTTAATAAATCTGCTTAGTAAATGTGTCCATCCCAATAGCCTTTGCGAACAGCGTCTGTTGTATTTTTTATGCTGAGGTTTTGTTTTTTATCCTATAATGATTATATGATTATATTATATGTTTGCAAAAAGGTAGTTGAGATTTTATCAGGCTTTTGGGGGCTGAATAAAAATAAGACTTAAACATGCAGTTTCAGTAAAAGAAAATGAAGAAAGTGCAGAAGCATGTAGTAAGCGGCGCGCGCCCCCCCCCCGCCACCCCGGCGCATCGAGAAGAAAGGGAAATCAAAGGACGAAAACTAAGAAAATAAAAAAACGACGGAG
>JABFEA020000017.1:18529304-18542958 GCA_019775915.2 Cyphomyrus plagiostoma | reverse complement strand
ACAAATGGTGCAAAAAGCGCAAAACATTCTGCGGTGCTATATACGTATGGAAGGGATAAATAACTGTATAGGTTACTACTGCCTCCATTTCACTTGCGTACCGATAGATGGTAAAGAAAGAAAATTAAACTTCGTTTACTTTTTGCTCAGAAATCTCACTGCAAAGTGGATGACGACTGGTTCTGTTGAATTAGGCCCAAGTTTCATCAATAGTCAAACACAGTGCAGCTCAGTTACTACTGTTAAAAATGTCTCTAAGGACAGTAGTAAACAGGGGTCTTTGACCCTCACTTCAATAAATGCTGTGGGTGGCGAGTTGTGCTGAGCGAGGTAGTCTTGATAGACTGCATTGTTGATATTGTCGATTTCATCTAATAAGGCTTTGGGTATAGGAGGGGGTGTTGCTCCATCCATACCTGCTGAATCAGGTCTTTTGTAGATTCTCTTGACTGATCCATGCCGTCTCTCGTAGATAGAACACAGAATACTTATTATTAGAAGTCCCATTGTCACGTTCGCGGGGAAGGACGAAGGCAGGTAGGCAAGAATGCAAAAGGTAAACAGGTTTATTTCCGTGAATGGAGAAGACAGAAATGAACATTAATGATGGATCTAGGGAAACAGACTTGAATGCGGACTAATGTACACAAGACAAGCACAGAATTATGAGCAACAGGTGATCATAATCAGGAATAATACACGAGGAAACGAGGGGGGCATGGCACACAGGAGGATCGGACGAGCCAGGCATGACAGAACCCCTCCCCCCAAAGGCACTCCTCAGGGGAAGCGACAGGTGAGACGAAACAGGACCTGAAAAACAAGACCAAATCATCAATGAAGAACCGGAAAGAGAACAGACACACAGAACAGACACAAGGGCAAAAGCCAAAACAGAACCCGACACAAAACAGGAAATGCAGACAGACACACAAGAAAGGGAGAGACAGAGGGCACTGAAAATGGAGGAACAAAAGGACCAGGAGTGAACGGAGGCCCAACAGGGGGACGAGGAGCAAACACAGGAGGCTAAACAGGAACAGATGGGGAACAAAGGGGAGCACAAGGGAGCCAAGGTGGGTGACGGGTGGCGGCTGGAGGGGCCGCAGGCGACCGGGAGGAGGGAGCAAGAGGGGACCACGAAGGGGGCAGGAAGACAGGGCGAGGGACAGGCAAAGAGGATGGAAGAGGAAGAGGATGAGGCAATGAGGAAGCAGGTGGGGACACAGACAAAGGCAAGGAGGAGGGGGAAGCCACAGCAGGCGACGGGGCACCCAAAGCCGGGGAAGGCACCGTCTGATGACGTGCCGAAGTGGGGGGACCCGCAGGCGACCAACGCGGTGTCGGAGGTGAGACCAAGGCCAGCGAAGAGGTGCTGAAGAGGGACCTGCAGGCCACCGATGACCAGGAACTGCAGGACCTGCAGGTGCCCCCCGAGCCCCAGCCAAGGTGACCGAGGGCGTGCCAGGGGGCAGGGTGGGTGGGACTCGACCCCTCCGGAGGTGTCCTCTGCCCATTTGGGACACCGAAAGGTGGAGTTTGGCCTGGGATCTACCTCACCTGTGTGAGGGCTGAGGCAACATCAGGGAGATCCCTGAGGGGTCCCATTCAAGCTCCTTCTCCACCAAGAGGAAGGGAGCAATTGCTGAGAGGTCCAGGACCTCCTCAGGGACATGGACTGGGTTCAGGGGTACCGGGGCTAGAGTCACAGGCACGGGTGGAGCCGCAGGTGGCATTGAGACCTCGGGTGCTGCAGCAATCGGAGGCGGGACCTCAGGCAAAGCAGGTGGTGCAGCCAGGGTCTGGAGAACGGTGGCAGGCAGAGAAGGCGCAGCTATCTCGGGCACAGCTGCAGGTGAAGGCTGGGCTGCAGGCGGTGCCGGGACCTCGGGTGGTGCAGCAGGCAGCTCGGGTGCTGCAGAAGCGATCACCGACTCTCAGCCAGCAGCAGGCGTTGACGAGACAGGTAAGGCGAGCAGGACGGGCAATGCAGACAGGACAGGCGAGACGGCAGGCAGTGCTGCGGGCGTAGCAGCAACAGCAAGTGTTGCCGGGACCTCAGGCGCAGTGGCTACAGCAGGCGCAGTAGGGGGCGCTGGCAAGACAGGTAGGACGGGTGAGACCGGTGAAGCAGACAGGACGGGCGAGACTAATATACACAAGATGAGCACAGAATTACAAGCAACAGGTGATCATAATCATGAGTAAACACGAGGTAACGAGTGGGCGTAGCACACAGTAGGATCGGACGAGCCGGGCATGACACCCGTGTAGTTTTGTTTTTTTTTTTCCAGTGGGGTACTTGTGTTTCTTTACCAAAGAAGGAAAACCGGTATGGTGACCGCTCACCGTAATAAAAATATCTGCGGCTGGTTGCGTTCCTTTTAGGAACTTTTCTTTAAAGAGAAATACACAGCCTGCAAAATTTTAGGATATAGAGGATTATCTCTTTTTCTTAATTATGTCTATTTGATGTATGTCACGCTGTGTTTTTCTTTTAACTCATATTTGTACTTATCGCAGACGATACGCTGGACCCGGGGTGACCTACCGGGATGTTAATGATGGCCCTATCAGAAAAACCAAAACATGTTATATACTGTAAGACACATACACACACACAGGCAAACTGCTGCTACTGCAGGGGGGTTAAACACTACCCACTCACCCTCCCCTCACAGACACAAGGCCAAGCTGCTGCTGCTGCTAAGAGTTTATTGAAGGATAGCGTCAGACCCACCTCCACCTCCTCCTCTCATTCTTAGCTCCAACTTTCTCATTTCCACACAGTTTCTTTCAGACTCACACAACACAGAGATAAGCTCCAACATCGCTCTCACAATCTCCGAGTCCTTTGCAGAATCTACAAGTACAACATTTACACGCTCCGGACCGACCGGGACCTTCCCAGAGTACCGCTCCACAGGCAGCCCCAGCGTACGCTCACACACCATCGGGTAACCAACCCGCTCAGCTACATTCTCAGCTCTGTGCTCAGCACCGTCAGCCATCACTCTCATAGCACGGGGCTATTCCAACAAATCACACTCATAAGCACACAACTCACTGAAACTTCATTTCAGTCTCCGCACTAGTCAAAATAAAATAAATCATAATTAAAAAAACACCCCAAATTTCATACCCCAATACCACTAGTCATGACATCACCTGGCTTCACCCCAACCCTGCCCCCCAGTGACCTCTTGACCCCTAACCTTTTGACCTTTAGGTCATAAATCTTTTTGAAAGAAGCAGCATTATATATCTCTCTACTACTTATCACTGAAAAAAACATTGAGGAGTGTATCTATTATGAATGAATCATATAGGCTCTGTGATTTTCAAATCGCATGGGGAATACTTTGTAACCAGCGTAAATAAAGGGGAAGCCAGTCAAATCACACCTGTTGAGAAGTGAATTATCCACAGATGATAAAAATGCATCTCAAATGGAAGCTTCTGCTTAAAATCATAACAGAACTCAAGCTGTCTAGAGGGATTAAGCTGCAAGAAAACAAACAACAAAAGGCAAAGAAAATATGGAATCAAAACAACAAAATAACTCATTTGTATCTCCAGCTTCTTTCCATTCTGAATTATTATTTTAATTATTATTATTATTATTATTAGTAGTAGTAGTAGCAGTAGTTGTTGTGTATGCGGGTGAGTGCACGGCGGACAGAGGGAGATCCAGGCAAGGATGCGGGGAAAGACGGGTTTATTCACACACACCACTGACAGCGAACAACGTTTATGCCGCGTCTGCCGGAAAAGACGCAGACGCAGACCTAAATACATAAGACAAAGCACAAGACTGGCGTGCGGTGGTGCCACACAGGTGGAAACACTAGGCAATCACAGGAGGTAACGAGGTGGGCGTGGCACACACGGGAGGCTCGAACGGAGCGGGACGTAACAGTAGTGGTAGTAGTAGGAGCAGTATTGATGTTATTATTATTTTTATTATTGTTATTCTTGTTGCTGTTGTTATAGTAGTAATCAGCTTGATATATTATATAGCACAAATTACTTACATCATATAGCAGAATATATAAATGTGTTATATATATTAGCCTAACAGCCATTCTTACAGACATGAGTCCTAAATTAAGTGACTGAACTACTATGTTACACATTTAAATGATTCTAGAGGCTTTTCTATTTTCCATCCTTACCAAATATGCTGCTTGTGGAAATTTGTAAGAAAAAAGACTGAGCATAGATTAAAACTCTAATTTTTTAAGTGTACGCTTCACTACAATGTGCCAAACTAGAGTTTAAAATTAGTTTAGTTTTTTTTTTTTTAAATAAAACAACCTCAGAGTAAAGATGTAATATGAGGGCCCTTTGTTGTGTTTGAATCAAAGGAAGCAAATTTTCATTTAGATCTCCTCAGCTCTGAAATTCCTTCAAACAGGGAGTGAATCCTACTTGCCTCAAATAGTGGCAGGTCAGAAATCATAAGAAGTACTATATGAAGATCCTTCATTCCCAGTGAATTCTATCTGTCCATTCATAGAATTATGTCCAAAAATTGATCATTATTCTCTCATTGCATTTTAACACTTACAGCAATTTTTTTTACTCTCTATCTTCAATATTTTCCAGTGGTCCATTATTTTGTCTTGAGGCTTGACGATGAGAATGACAAGTTGGTAATATATCATTCTCAAGATGGATGTTGGGCTTAATATATTTTGACGTGTTGAAAAATATGCCAAGTTTGTCAGATGAAACACAAATTCTTTACTGAAAAAGCTTTGACTGGAATATAGTAATTATTAGGCAAAAATAATATAAAAAAATAATTAATTAAGAACTAAGGGTTGCAGTGCACAGGGGCACTGTTTGGGTGGGAAGCAATGATTATTTTTTTCATATCTCCATTTGTAAGAAAAACTCAAATTTGGTTGCATTTGACTGAGCCTTATTCTTGATTGCTGATTTCTTAGTACCGTATTCAGAGGCAGAAAAACACTCAAGTAGCCAAATTTATTTAAGCTGATAGCACCAACACTTTATTCTCATTTATTGTCAGACAATAATAATAATAATAACTGCACTGTTCATAGATTATGAGATTATGAGACAGGCCTCCATGTCCAACATAAAATTGCAGTCAAGCTGAGTTCCTGCAGTGGGGACAGGGCAGTAGACCCTGGTTCCTGAAAAAGTTCTTCATTCCTGAAAAAAAGTTCCTGTGGTGGGAAAGCACCTATAATTGTCCATTGTCCTCAATACATTTATTTAGTTCTTTTTTCACAGTACTCAATTCACACTGTGCTTCTGATACAAAAGTGGATAAAACCAGGGAAAAGGTAACTTAATAAGGGAGACTGTGAAGTATTGCGTCAACCCACTTTTTCCTTTCATCTCAGCCGAAACCATTACAGTATAGATTTGCCCTCACATACTCCATATGACATTATTTCTGGAACCAGCATACTTCCCCCGCATTTGAAAGCACTGAAACAATAGTGGGAGTAACATGTTGGCTGGCACTGTAGCCTTACACCTCCTGGGTTAGGGGTTTGAATCATGGCCCCATTCATGTTCATAGTTTGCATGGTCTCCTTGTGTTAGCAAATATTCACATTGATGATTTGACATCTTTAAATTACGTATATTTAGTGAGCCCAGGGTGTCCTCTGCCTTCTGCCCAGTGCTCCCTGGGATAGGCTCCAGACTCACCATGACCCAGCACTGACTGATTGTTTTTAGATATTCCAAAAATAATATCTCATTCTAATTCCTAGTAATAGTACTACAAGTGAAGCTGATAATTCTTCATTAGTATACCACTATCCAGGGGCCACGTTAGCTTCTTCCAGTGAGTGACAAGTAACAAATGCAAGACAATTAGTGAACAAGAGCTACAACATCAGAAAGCATCAGAAGAGCTACAAAAATAGCATCAAGAGGTTCTAGTGGTGTTTTAAGTGTAAGTATGAATTATGACAACAAAACATTCAGTAGTCAAATCATTTAAATAGACTACTGAGTGAAGACAATGGACTAGGGAGGGTCAGAGGTCACGTGAGGACAGTTGAGATGTTCCCAGAGGAGAAAGGTCTCGTAATGTGTTTCGAAAGATGTGGAGATAGGTGCCTTGTTCCACCATTGAGACACCACACGATTCATACAGTACAAGTATGGTTCTCATGCAATCACATGGTGACACTGGTTTGCTGACCATAGAGGGTGAGATAGAGCATCTGACAAAGGTAGCAACAAGGACTTTAACTGTGCCTATATGGAGCCAATGAAGAGACAAGGAGAGGTGCAACATGAGAGTATTTCTGCTGATTGAATATTACTCTATTTCCTTGTTTCCTCCTCAACAGTGGAAACCTGCTGTCAAGAGTAAAGAGGTATGCAGTAATGTGACATGCATGTGAGGATGAATCATAGCAAAAAAACAAAAAGGTCCTATAATGATAGATGCTACATGGGACCTCCTCCAGTCAGTGTACGTATAACTTCTTTCAATGTCATACAGTATATACTGAAAGTAAAGCAAAGTTTATAGTTCATATGGCAATAAAATTCAATGGTATAGAAAAGCCCTTCCTGGAGCCGACCCCTTATAGTGGTGGAGGTGTTTGCGTGTTCCAATGGTCCCAGGAGGTAAGTTGCCCAGGGCTTTATGTCCCTGGTAGGGTCACCCAAGGCAAACTGGTCCTGGGTAAAGAACCAGACGAAGTGCAGCTCACAAGACCCCTAATGATGAACAAAATATTGGATCCACGATTGCCCTTGCCCCCCCGGAGCCAGGCCTGGGGGTGGGGCTTGATGGCAAGCACCTGGTGGCCAGGCCTGCTCGGGCACAGCCCGAACAAGGCACATGGGTACCCCCTCCAATGGGCTCACCACCCGTAGGAGGGGCCATAGGGGTCGGGTGCAGTGTGAGTTGGGCAGTGGCTGAAGGCAGGAACCTTGGTGGTCCGATCCTCGGTTGGAGAATCTAGCTCAAGGGACATGGAATGTCACCACTCTGGTGGGGAAGGAGCCTGAGCTGGTGCGCATGGCTGTGAGGTTCCGACTAGATGTAGTTGGGCTCACCTCGACACACGGCATGGGCCGTCTGGAACCAGTCTCCTCGAAGGGGTTTGGACCCTCTTCCACTCTGGAGTTGCTCACGGGGAGAGCCGCTGAGCTGGGGTGGGCATACTTATTGCCCCCTGGCTGGGCACCTGTACATTGGGGTTTACCGTGGTGGACAAGAGAGTAGCCTCCCTTCACCTTCGAGTGGGGGGGACGGGTCCTGACTGTTGTTTGCGCTAATGTGCCAAATGGCAGTTCAGAATACCCACCCTTTTTGGAGTCCTTGGAAGGGCTGTTGGAAAGCGCTCCTCCCGGGGACTCTCTTGTTCTCCTGGGGGGCTTCAATGCTCACATGGGCAATGACAGTGAGACCTGGAGTGGTGTGATTGGGAGGAACACCCCCCCCCCATCTGAACCTGAATGGTGTTTTCTCGTAGGACTTCTGTGCTTTTCACGGATTGTCCATAATGAACACCAGGTTCAAGCATAAGGGTGTCCATATGTGCACTTGGCACCAGGATACCCTAGGCTGCAATTTAATGATCGACTTTGTGGTCGTGTCATCGGACCTGCGGCCACATATATTGGAGACTAGTGTGAGGACAGCTGTCAACCGGTCATCACCTTGTGGTGGGTTGGCTCCACAGGTGGGGGAGGAAGCCAGTCAGACCTAGCAGACCCAAGCGTATAGTGTGGGTCTGCTGGGAATGTCTGGCGGAATCCCCTGTCAGTGGGAGTTTGAACTCCTACCTCGGGCAGAAATTTCCCCATGTCCCAGGGGAGGCGGGCCAAGTCCGAATGGGCCATGTTCCTCACCTCCTTTGTGGAGGTGGCTGACCAGACCTGTGGCCGTAAGGTGGTTGGTGTTTTTCGTGGCGGCAATCCCCAAACCTGCTGGTGGACACCAGCGGTGAGGGATGCCGTCAAGCTGAAGAAGGAGTCCTATCAGGCCTTTCTAGCCTGTGGGACTCCAGAAGCAGCTTCACTGAGGCAAAAATGGGAGTTTGGTGAGGCCATGGAGAACAGCTTCCGGATAACTTTGAGGAGATTCTGGTGCACCATCGAGCATCTTAGTGTGGGAAAGCGGTACAGCATCAACACTGTTTATGGTGGGGATGGTGTCCTGCTGACCTCAGCTCAGGACGTTGTGGGTCGGTGGAAAGATGGATGTTGCAGGGCTGTCTTAGTTGACACGCATCTTTGGCATTGCCTGGACATCGGGGGTGGTGCTTCTGGATTTGCAGACCGGGTTGGTGGTACCCATCTTCAAGAAAGGGGACCGGAGGGTGTGTTCCAACTATAGGGGGATCACACTCCACAGCCTCCCTGGTAAGGTCTATTCGGGGGTTCTGGAGAGGAGGGTCTGTCGGATAGTCAAACCTCAGATTCAGGAGGAGCAGTGTGATTTTTGCTCTGGACGTGGAACAGTGGACCAGCTCTATACTCTCGGCAGGGTCCTGCAGGGTGTGTGAGAGTTTGCCCAACCAGTCAACATGTGTTTTGTAGAATTGGAGAAGGCATTCGACCGTGTCCCTCAGGGAGTCCTGTGGGGAGTGCTCCAGGAGTATGGGGTGCTGGGCTGCCTTATAACGGCTGTTCGGTCTCTGTACAGCTGGTGTCAGAGCTTGGCCCGCCTTGCCAGCAGTAAGTTGGACTCATTCCTGGTGAGGGTTGGGCTACGCCAGGGCTGCCCTTTATCACCGAAGCTGTTCATAATCTTTATGGACAGAATTTCAAGGTGCAGCCAGGGCATTGAGGGTATCCAGTTTGGTGACCTTAGAATTAGGTGTCTGCTTTTTGCAGATGATGTGCTTCTGTTGGCCTCATCAGACCGTGACCTTGGGCTCTCACAAGAACATTTTGCAGCCGAGTGTGAAGCGTCTGGAATGAAAATCAGCACCTCCAAATCCGAGACCATGGTCCTCAGCCGGAAAAGGCTGGAGTACTCTCTCCAGGCCGGGGACGAGGTCCTTCCTCAAGTGGAAGAGATTAAGTATCTCAGGGTCTTGTTCACGAGTGGGGGGACGATGGAGCGGGAGATCGACAGGTGGATCGGTGCGGCGTCAGCAGTGATGCGGGCACTGCATCGGTCTGTCATGGGGAAGGAGGAGCTGAACCAAAAGGCAAAACTCTTGATTTAACATATCTTTATTTCAGATCTTCTGTAGCCTACGTTTTGAAACTCAGATTATTCATATCCCATATTCTCCCTAAGTAACATCCATTATTTCCTTCATATTATCTATATGTCTGGCTTCAGGTCATGCAACATTAAACTAGTTTAATAACATCTGGAATTCCTTACCAATGGTCTCAGGCCTAGACAATGCAAATCCATTACTTTATTTACTGGATACAGTCTACACATGTTCACTGCTATTTGCCTTGGGACTTAATAATTGACTTAGTAATTCTACCTCAACGTATTTTTGGAAATAAATGCTTAAAGTTGAACCCCTTTGCATCAGCATTGAATGGCATTTGCTTGTTACCAAAAATATGAAGTTTTAATAAAAACATATTTCAAGAAGTATAGTTTTGATGTTTGAAAAATCCCAGTGGCACAGTTCTAAGCTGTAATGTGTGTAAGTAAAATCCACTATAAAAATCAACTATGCTTGTGCAAAAAGGCGTATTTAGAGGTGCACGAGTGATTATCTCAATGATACACTTCTACCATGAGTCAATTCTCTGAATAAATCAAAGTTTCTTAGTTAATTGTAGCAATACATTTCAATCAGTTTAAAGTACCTTTTAGTTGGGAAGAAATTGTTTGCACTTCAAAGAGAACTGCAGAGGGCTATTTAAGTTATAGCACAAAAAATATATTCCTTCTAACAAAAACTCCTGGTCTGCTGATCTAATGAGGTTTGCTCAAAGTACTGTAACACATCAGGGGCCGATAGGCTTTCAGTATTTCTCAAAGTCTAGTGTGTTTGTCGTATAAATGTACTGTTTGGTACATTGCACATCACTATATCTAAAGACATATTTATTAAGTATTTAAAAGACTTCATACAGACAAATTTCAAGAATGCACAAGTATTGTAAAATTTAAATGAGTATTTTCTGCTTAGATATCTGGCACATATGACATGTGAATGATGTTTAATGCTGTCTTTCCATCCAAATACAATGGAATGTATTGATTTATGGAGATTAAAAAAAAAACTATACATTTAACAGAATGAGTAAGTTTGGTCACAAGGTGATACCATGTGAGGTTCATGCAAGGGTGATCAAGATCTATTGGACACTTTTCAGAAGACAGGCACTCGGAGAGATAGTCATACTTTATGCTGTTTTATAACATGACTGTCTTCTTCCCACCAGTGTTGCATGAGTACCATGAAGTTGCCTGAGAACCAGAAGTCTCTGGTCCAATATACACCATCAGGGGGCAATGTGTGGCTCAGTGGGCTAAGCTGCTGTGCTTGTGGTTCACAGGTTGCTGGTTGAAGTCCCCCCTCAGCATGCCTGTGGGGGCTAGAGCAAGACCCATAATGCTTAGCTCCCTGACTGTCGCTATGGGTGGTTGCCCTTCCCATCCACCTTGCTCTCATTTACAGAGAGCAAGTTGGGGGAGGCATGAAACGATTTTCCTCATGGGGATTAATAAAAAAAGCATCAATATCAGCTTTGCTTGAGATTCCTGTTACTCTCAGTGCTCACATTTTTGCGCTTCCATTTCATCTGCTTTGTGTCTGTAGCTTTGATTTTGTAAGTCGTTTGTTTGCTTTTTGCTCTTTTAATACCATTACCTTCACTAGGTCACCAAATCCTAGAAACCTTCCATCTAGTTAGGGGACCCAAGTCCACTCTGTTACCTGTTTCCCGCAGTGCCCTGCCCTGGCCCAGTTCATGATGATTGTAACAGTGAAAACCACAGCATCAACAATAATCAGTAAAGCTCTAAGGTACACTAATTAGTCTACCTTTAATTAATAATGATGACCCAAAGTGCTAAGGAATACTTTTGATCTAATATAAGTATTTCTCTTTCAAAATAAAATAACACATGTATCTATATTCCATAGCTGAAAACAATTAAATCCAGTAAGGCATATTTTTTTGTGATGTTTGGTCGCGAGTCATTTACTGTTTGCATTAATCATAACCGGTGTCTATTTTGTGAGGAGGGGCACAAAACAATAGCTATCATGTTTCATCATTTGAAAGGGAGGAAAACATCAAGAGACTTTTCAAGGAACAATGGTGCATGTTCACAATTTGCAGGTCTAAATCAAAGAGCTTCCTCCGATGCTATGAAGTAGAGAATTACCTTCCAGGGCTCTTCTTTTTCTTATCTTGTTCAAAGGAGGCCTACCGGGATCTTTAATTTTTTACTCAGTGTGCTTAATGTTATCCACGATGAACAACAGAGTAAGTATGCTGATAGAAGTGCTACTATATTAACTGAGCCTGTGTGACTAGTGGAATCCATCCCATGTCTCTTCACTGTGCCCACATATATGAAAGAAAATATTATAATAACAGCATGTATTCATACCTCATTGGGTAGCTCAGTTCTCTCACGCCTCCAGAGTCTGCATGAGTACAGTTTGCATGTTTTTCACGTGAGTTTCCTCCCAAATTGCAAATATATGCAGTAAGAGAAGTTGGTGTCTCTAAATTCCAAATTTCCCACAATTTATGATTGCGTACTTGTGATTGCCTGTGTATCTGCAACAATGCCTCATGGTGATCCAAGCGCAGAGTATCCGGGAGCCAAGGGTGCTAAACAGATGGAGTAGTTAGAGACCAGTTAGAAAATCAAGAAATCTATCTCAGGGGTGCAGGGTAAGGCAGGCACACATGCAGACCCTGGGGAAGCTAGAGATGGGTCAGGACACACACTCACACAGAGAGATGGGTCAGGGCATACACTGGCACAGAGAGTTGGGTCAGAACACACACTCACACAGAGAGATGGGTCAGGACATACACTGGCACAGAGAGATGGGTCAGGACACACACTCACACAGAGAGAAGGGTCAGGACATACACTGGCACAGAGAGTTGGGTCAGAACACACACTCACACAGAGAGATGGGTCAGGACATACACTGGCACAGAGAGTTGGGTCAGAACACACACTCACACAGAGAGATGGGTCAGGACACACACTCACACAGAGGAATGGGTCAGGACATACACTGGCACAGAGAGTTGGGTCAGAACACACACTCACACAGAGAGATGGATCAGGACATACACTGGCACAGAGAGTTGGGTCAAAACACACACTCACGCAGAGAGATGGGTCAGGACACACACTCACACAGGAATGGGTCAGGACATACACTGGCACAGAGAGTTGGGTCAGAACACACACTCACACAGAGAGATGGGTCAGGACACACACTCACACAGAGGAATGGGTCAGGACATACACTGGCAAAGAGAGATGGGTCAGAACACACACTCACACAGAGAGATGGGTCAGGACACATAGTCACAGGAGCAGGGAGATCAGGCTCACAAAACCACACAAGGGGAGACACATGCACTCTGGAAAATGCAGTGTAATAGTAAGAATGAGGAAACCGATTAAATAAGTACAGTAATTAATCTGAATGTAATTAATTAATGTCAGCGCTGAAGAGAAGGGAGGCGAGGCACAGAGTGTGGCGGCAATACGGAATCGAAGACCAACTCACACCATCCAGGATCTGCTGCTGCACCAGTCTTGCTTAAAAAACATATTTGCACTTGACTGGAATACGTGGTAAAAGTCTGGATGGATATTAAATATTTGTAAATAGAACATCACAATGCATTTGCTCTGTAGTTGGCAAGTTCAGAGTAAGACAGTGACATTCAAATGTTGTTAGCAAAAAAAACTGTCCATATACAGTGGTACCTCGGTTCTCGAACTTAATCCATTCCGGATCAAATCCAAAAAAGTTCGAGTTCTAATCAAATTTTTCCCATAAGAAATAATGGAAAACCAATTAATTGGTTCCCGGCCCCCCAAAAATACAGCCAAATATGTTTTTTTAAGCATTTAAACACAAAATGAACAGGATAAAACAAGAAGAGCATTTTTTTTTTCTAAATAGCTTCCAAAACGATAAAGATCCCAATATTTCCCCTGTCTTGCCACAATCGTCCGCTCCTTCCGTGTGCCATGCCCTCTCGTTAACCTTGTGTGGGATCCCATGTGATCAGCTGTTTCTGGTTGTTGTCATTAGTCCTCCGTATTAGGTTCGCGTTTCAGTTTGTTTCCCCAGTCCGGTCATTAGGTGTGTTGGACTTGCTTACAGCTGGCTTAAAGCAACGCATTCTGACCCTGACGCAACGCATTACGGTTAGATGCATTGACACCTCTCACCCGGCTGCACAAACTGGAACTGCCTCCGTGACGACACACCTTTGCTCTTATCGGCTGAAGAGTTTAGTTACACGCATGACGTTTGTATCCCAGGCAGTTCCGCTGCGTAATCTGCTATCTCTCCAGAATATTGCGTAAAGCAGTGAGAAATGGTTTTCAGTTAATTTACTTGTTAAAATAAAGTTTAAATAAATGACAGAAATGCTCTAATAGTACACGTAAGTTAGTGGTTTATTTATTGTTAGTTACTGTAATGTTGCGCTGTTTTATTTGGTT
>JABFEA020000017.1:18472874-18499862 GCA_019775915.2 Cyphomyrus plagiostoma | reverse complement strand
AGCAAAACTAATTATACTAAAAATGTTTGTTTATGAAGGGTCTTCGAAAAATGTCATTTGATATTATTCACCAAATTTGATGTTGGCTAGTGTCCTGCTATAAATAATGAACAAGTAAATAAACAGTCAACAATAATGCGAATAAATTAATGTACAAATGTATTTAAAATAGTCACTTAATGGATAGAAATACTGTGATTTTAAATGATTTAATATAAATGGGTCACAAAATGTAGCTGCTTGTGTTTGTATAACAATAATCTCTAAGATTTTATGAAAACACATCGATTTATGCTGTTTTAAATGCAACAACCTCAATTTTTTATATATAGATAAGGCTTTGCAAGTAATTTCACAGATTTTTCCATTAATACTCCTTTTTCCACTACTTTTGGCACTTACACAGTACAGGATAGACTGAATGGCCAGTTTTTAATCATGAATATTCTGCACTTTTTCTATAATGATGGTATCCGTAATGTCTTAACAAACATAAACATTTCAATGGACTGTGGTCCACAGTGTTATCGGATAGGGCATCAAAGCATTTTCTCTGGTGTTTATGGCCTTTCACTGCGGCTGAGACTTCAGTAATTCAGTGATCCGCAAGAAGCCAGCATATGTTTTTAACATAATGGTTCTGTGAAAAGAGATTTAATTAACTGATGATGATGTTTGAAATAGTTGAGTGTAACATTCTCATTTTTATTATCATTGTTATACAGTGTTTTTGTTGTCTCACCATTAGAACTGAGAAATTTGAATACTGGGTTTAACCAACCAGAGAGTGACTTCAAAGCAGGACAGCCTTACTTAATTTTGAGGCACCATCCTAATTATTGTTGATTTTACACACAGAAGATTGGCTCACAAGCCAAGAATGCATTTCTAAAAAAAAAACAGTCAAGTCTCCCTTATCCGGGCAGAATGGGACCAAGGGGAGCCCATAAGTAAGAAATGCCCGTAACTTAGAAATGCATGAACGGTACAGTACAACATACATGTGTACAAATAAAACTACCTGATATTTATGAGGTTCAAGGCTTATAATAGGATGTTACTTCTGTCTGAGCTAGCGAATCATCCCGTTTTATTCTTGCAGTGGTTATCCAGTTTTTAACCAGCATCAAGTGAGCTGGATGATTTTTTTCATTACTCTTTTTTATTTACTCTTCCAAGTATGGTACTCTTCCTAGCGTAGACTTAGCCACTCCAAAATGGCCTGCAACAACTCTGTGTGATTTTCCTTTCCATATCTCTGTAATGATATCGAGCTTCTTTTGAAGGAACATGACACTACGCTTCCTTTTTGAAGCCATGGATTTTACACAGTATTACGCACCGCTGTAAGTTCAGCTCTGCCCACAGCCTCATCCTGTAGTTCGCCCTCCATTCGATGTTTGCTCCGCCTCCATAAGCAGACTCCGCCCATAGCCTCATCCTGTAGTTCGCCCTCCATTAGATGTTTGCTCCGCCTCCACATGCAGACTCCGCCCACAACCTCATCCTCTAGCCAAAAGAGTCTGGCTGCAGATCCACTGAGACTCACGTCCACTGACACACAGGAAGTGACATCACGTCCGCTGACACGCAGGAAGTGACATCACAGATCCACTCCGAAGCACACATTACTGCTTTACAGCAGCTGCAATTTAGTTTTAGTTAATTTAAAAATGGTTCATAGTTATCACTTCTTTGTATGCACATATTTCTAAATTAAAGATTGTTTTATTTAAAAATAGTTTGTGCTTATCACATGTGAATAATACATTTTAAAAAGTAGTTTGTACTTATCAAATTAATGAAGTATCAAGTAATGCAATTCTTAAGTATAAATAAAATGTAATAAAATTAAATATTGTGTACTTATCAGCTGTAGTCGTGATTGTGACTGCCAGATTTTTTCCCCTCAAAGTATTATGTTGAAGCCTTAAAAGCTGCAAAATTATGCTTCTCTCAGACTTTTTCTCCACATACTCCACATCATTCAGGAATGATACAATTATCTGACACATATAAAAGGCTAAAAAAAAATTCATCTGGAGGCAAATTAAAATTTGCACTAAAAATGCATTTACAGTGGTACCTCGGTTCTCAAACTTAATCCGTTCCGCACTCCGGATCTAATCCTAAAAATTTTGAGTTCTGATCGAATTTTTCCCATAAGAGATAATGGAAAACCAATTAATTGGTTCCCGCCCCCAAAATTACACCTAAACATGTTTTTTTAAGCATATAAATACAAAATAAACAGGATAAAACAAGAAGAGCATTTTTTCTTAATGGCTTCCAAAACGATCTTATCCCAGCTTTACCCTTGTCTTGCCCTGGTCGTCTGCTCCTTCCGTGTGCCATGCCCCCTCGTTAACCTCGCGTGGGATCCCCATGTGATCAGCTTTTTCTGGCTGTTGTCATTAGTCCTATGTATTAAGTCCACGTTTCAGTTTGTTTCCGCAGTCCAGTCATTGGGTGCGTTCGACTTGCTGACAGCACCTTATTGGCTGAAGATTTTAGTTACACGCATTACGTTTGTGTCCCAGGCAGCTCCAATGCTTAATCTGTTATTTCTCTCAAATATCACGTAAAGCAGTGAGAACTGGTTTTCAGTTAATTTATCTGGTAAAATAAAGTTTAAATAAACTAATAGTACACGTAACTTAGTGGTTTATTTATTGTTAGTTACTGTAATGTTGTGCTGCTTTATTTGGTTAATCATCTAGTCTTTGAAGAAGGCATTCAAGTAAGAACTGCATTGTAGTATGACTCATTTCCTGTCGCGTACAATTTATATTAGGTCAGCGTTGACGGTTCAACTTCTGATATTCAGATCAAGTTCTAGTGAGTTCGAGAACCAAAGTACCACTATGCATTATCTTAGAATAACAGAATTATTTCCTACATAAAAAAAATCATTATACATATTTTGGCAAACAACATTTTATTTGTAGGTAGTATATTGTTGTATAAATAAATTAGAATGAATGCGCAAAAAAGCAGTATAAGGAACAGAATAAAAGAACAAGGAAAACAATTCGAAGAAAGTGGGAAGCCTTTCCCTGTTGCGACTGCTGCCCCTGTGACCCAACCTCGGATAAAGCAGGAGATGATGGATGGATGGATGTATGGAAAACAATTCGTATTATGCAAACATGGCATGAAGTTTAAGATTCATCCCATCAACACTAGAGAGCAAGGTTTCCATGTCACCCCTATTATGAAAAATAAATATAAATGGGTCATTTCTAATGCCACTTTGACCCTCCAGGATCTCCCTGAGTGCTTCCTGTTGATCCTCAGCCTCCATCTGGAGAACAGCAGGTTCTGCCACCTTTCCATGGAAGAGGGTGTGACTCTTGCGAATCCAGCACATGGCACTGCAGAGGTCCCTCATGAAGCGCGACTCCTATGACACAAAGTGAATATCAGGGATCAAATAAGTTGATCAGGTGCAGCTGGTAGCGAACAGGAAAACCACCTGAGAAAAATGAGGGACACACACACACCCCAGACACACACACACACACACACACACACACCTCACACACACACCCCAGACACACACCTATTACACTTTGTAGAGCAGTCAGTTACAACTCGCCCACCAGGTCTGAGAACAGCCGGAGAGGCTCCAAGTTCGCTTTCAGCAGGTGTGAAGCTTCCTCAGTCCAAAAGGCAAACCCTCTGTCCATGTCTGAGTAGTACAAGTACACAACACTTATGTTAAGTCTTGGTAGTGTAACATCAATGGTGTCATAAATACCCATATATGCAAAACCTCTCTATTAGCTGGATGCACTACCACTGACAAATTAATGGAATATCACCCTAAAAATAACAGAAATATAATATTCAGCCTCCCTGCTGGGCTTCACCCGGTATTCTATATCTGACAGAAACCTCCTTCACTGCAAAGAAATTGCACTTGATTCTGCATCTGAATGCATCTCAATGTAAAACCCAATGCTTTACATACATACTTTTCCAGAACACTGCTCACCAGTGAGGTACCACCATTTCCTTATCTTTGGCATGTCAGACTGAATATAAAAAGGCAAAAAGCATGCATTCAGAATGTTTGAAAGGACACATTTCTTCATATAGATAACTATGCAACATTTTACAGCGTTGAATTCCTACAGATGACATATCTTGGAATGAAATTCCATTCTTTGCATGTGAATTTACATGCATTTGGGTTTAAACATCGTTACTGGGCACACAGGGCAATGGAAACGATTGCAACAGTTAGCACATCTTGCTAACTGAGACATGGTATTTCTTTGCCAAATTGACCTGTGCATCTGTTGGTCAAAATCAAAAACAAACACAGTGAAAACGATTGTGCATACATTTATGGGCTTTTGAAGGAGGGAGATTATTTGAATATAATTCAGAAACACAGCAATTTCAGTCAGGCTAATTTATACTGTATATATGCATTTGAGTGGCATGAAAACACCATTCAATTGATCAGAGTAACGAAAATACGTTAAGCTATTAACTGAAAGCAGTAAAAACTTAAGGACAAACTGTGTTTTATAGTGAACAAAAAACCATTCCAACACTTCTAAACACAATGAACAAAACCATTCTACTTCTAAACATAGCAAACAAAGAGGTTTCCATCCTTCCTGAAGAACTAATAACTGAACATATTTAAATAATTAAAACTGTATTTACCATTCTACTTTCCTTCACCAATGTTATGGTCAACACCACAGAAAGAGCAATTAAACAATGGACGTGCTGCCACCCCTCGTGAGTAAAGTACTGCCTTGAAATCCACCAAACTTTATGCACTTCGGTGGAACTACAGTGACGTCATTTCCGGGCCCTCAGTGGACTTCCTGCGAGTCGAGTGAACGTGAGTCTCAGTGGATGTTTGCAGCCAGACCCTTATCCCTCTAGCTCGCTCTCCATTCGATCTTCGCTTCGCGTCCACGTGCAGACTTGTTTTCTCTGCTTTTATTTAAGTTAGCTTTGGGTTGCGTTCAGAAGCTGAGTTTTGTTTATTGTTTTCGCTATGGTCACTCCTGAGTCCTTTTGCACCGGGTTTATTTGTTCTGTGTCTATGGTGTGTCAGTGAAAACAGAAAAATACATAAAATAATACTCCTTTGTCCACGTGTGTTCCCTTGTCCATCGCTGTAGCCACTCCCAGGTAGCCTAGAACACTGCATGTCCTCCTTTGCGACCACACGGCCCACCTTTCCATTATTTATCATACTCCAGTGGCCCAGGGTACATTTTGCCAGCCGGGGAAGAGGTCAGTAAATATTTACACTATCTGTGAAAAGTTTTTGCACATCACAGGTTTTTACCACTTTTCCATTTATTTCATAAACTGCAGATTTTTCATACTTAATAATTGGAAAGTTAAGTGAACAACTATAATTGGGAATTTAAGTAAAATAAAACAACGTTCTATTGATATTGAAAGAGTATGTAACAGTGCATGTCTGACATCCTATTACCTGGTTGTGTGGTGATGGCGTAGTTAAATTTCAGGCTGCCCTTTAACTTTAAATGCACTGACTAACTGTTTCATCCCATAAAACAGAGCAGTATTTAATGTCCCGTGTACAAGGAATACCTCAACTTTTTTCTACCGTTATAACTAGTTAATTTACGTTACTTTAATTAATCAAAGATATGACAGTTTCTTGCTAATAAAGGTACCCAAACGGTGAATATACTGTAAAATTATTTCTTAGCAAAGAATATTGAGTGTACTTTTAGTAAGTGTTAAGTGAGTAACACGCAAATGTAGAAAATGTGTGTGCAAAAACTTCTGACTGGTGGTGTGTGTATATTTAAATGCACAATATATTTTACATTCACAGTTTTTTTTCTAGGTATTATATCTTGTTATTTTTTTTCCTCAAGCTACCATTTTTGCTTGAGATTCTTTAGCATTCCCTTTAAACATATTTATGACATTTAAAAAAGCGAGATCATGAATGTACTGCAAGCTGAAATATATATTAAAATGAATAATAGATACAAAATTAAACTGTTGGACTGAAAGCGTGCCACAGCACCAACATCCTTTGACCTTGTTTATCTGTGGTTGCTCTGTTGCATGTGCAGGGTTACTGGATTATCGGGGGAACTTGTCAGATTTAAGGTACCGCAGTTTTTAAATGGACTTCGTATTTGTTCATTTACATTTTGCCCAGACTACTTTGAATCCGTCAAGTTACCCCAATAAGCCAGTAACCCCGCTTTGTAGTACAGGCCCCATATGTTTCCTGTGAGGAAGTGCTTTGCTCTTCTGTGATATTACCAAAGCAGTAGTATGTGGCTCTGTTAACTTAACCAACTTTGCTTTGCATAGGTTGTCCATTTTTAAAAGATCACCATATAATTGGCTGAAATCGTGTCCGTTTTGGTGATAGACTGATGAGTGCTATCATGCAATGTAGCTTATCAACAGTTTATTGAAGTTTTTCATTTTCTTGTCATTTAAATTTTATGCGACAATAAGTCGATATATGTTTTATATCACACTGCCCTATCCCATCGGTAAATTTCATCAACCAGGGAATTTTTCCCAAGACAGGATCGGGTTTGTTTCGGTGCAGTGGTTCAATATGGACCACGTTGCATTTCCCTGTCAATGTCCCACAGCCCACCTGAAAGGCAGCGTAACAGGAATGGGATTTGGATCCCCAGTGCTAGAGGAGCAAGACAGCAGTGCTGCCCTCTAGTACTACTCTGGATTTGTATATGGTCTGCCAAAAACCCTTGTTGACATGTTAATAAATATTTAACAAATGATAAATTCAAATTCAAATCTGCCACATCTAAGAGTGGCATAGATGTTTAAAAGGACAGGCCATTGCTTAGATATTACTGCAGGGAAGGGAAGTGTAGCTGGCAGGAAGATAGGTCATTGGGATTTTCTTGCAATTTTTATTCCACTTGTCCCTTGTTCCCAAAAATAACTTAAATTGGCCAGGCCCTGCTAGACCAGCCTGCATTTTAGAAGCCAGCAGTCCTGTGTTTGTATAATAAGTCTGTCCTTGACACCTACAGCCAGAGTTTGTGCATTTCATTTATTGTCTTGGTCAACAAAATGGCTTCTTTAGTTATCCTTTGAATCCTAGTTGAATCCATCCCTTTTCCTCCTCATAGCCTAAGAATGCTAGGCTGATACACAGCTGGGCTGGCCGTTCTGACCAAAGGGAATGTCACAGTTATAAATGAACAATTCAAATATACATACATACACACGCGCACACACACACACACACACACACACACACACACAGTAAAACCTTGGATTGTGAGCATAATTCGTTCCGGAAACATGCTTGCAATCCAAAGCACTTGTATATCAAAGCAAATTTTCCCATTAGAAATAATGGAAACTCAGATGATTCGTTTCAGAACCCAAAATATTCATATAAAAATAATTGATACAAAATATTAAGAAAAAATACATAAAACAAATTAACTGCACTTTACCTTTGAAAAGAATCATGGATGGTGTGAGTGACAGAATGAAAATGGCAGCAGTAGGATCTACATTCAGAACGTTGTCACACGCATGTGTCTCAGCAGGAAAAGATGTGTCTTCAGGTGACTGGGGAAATTCCATCATGTTTCAAGAAGTGGAGCTTAGCTTTTATTGAATCCAATGGCATGTGCTAAATTCATTGTGGTTTCTCCATGTGGGAGGTGAGTAAACAAGATAGAAGGTTAAATAGCATATATCAAAACACCGGTTTGACATAGTGTGTTAATGGGAGTAATGAATATTGCTAGTTAATCTTTTCAGTGCACCGTGTCTGAACGTTATTAACCTCGTCATCAAGTGAGGCTAACATTACTTTAGGCGTTATGACCGGGTAAAAATGATAAACCATATGCAATACAGTACATTAGTATTTATGAAAGCATTTTCACTAAAGCTTTTGTCACTAGTAGTGATTAGATCGGGGTTAATGAACAAATCGAGCAGACATGAAAGATTATCTCATCCAAACATGATGAAAACAGAATTTAAAACAGAGTTTCAGACTGCTATTAATAATTCATATAGGAATGAACAGAAAACACTTGATTTAATGACTAATGGAATTTAATCAACCATATGCATTCATTTTTATCAAGCTAATTGGTCTGTATAATTTATAACAATATAAGACATCCAGCAATACTTGAATATATTCTAGTAAGAATCAGTGTATTATACAAAAATTCAGATTCACAGAAAT
The DNA here is from genome assembly GCA_019775915.2 of Cyphomyrus plagiostoma. Lineage (NCBI taxonomy): Eukaryota > Metazoa > Chordata > Actinopteri > Osteoglossiformes > Mormyridae > Cyphomyrus > Cyphomyrus plagiostoma. The sequence continues at coordinate 18,491,641 of JABFEA020000017.1, read as the reverse complement.
TTCTAGGCATTCGTTGTAATATTTCTTCTTTTTCTCGTTCATTTCAAATAAGCCTGCTAGCCGAAATGCTAGCACACATAATAACATAAGAAATTACAAACGGGAGGAGGCCATTCGGTCCATAAAGTTCGTTTGGGGAGAACTTAACTAATAGCTCAGAGTTGTTAAAATCTTATCTAGCTCTGATTTAAAGGAACTCAGGGTTTTAGCTTGTGCTACACTAACAGGAAGACTATTCCGTACTCTAACTACACACTGTGTAAAGAAGTGTTTTTCTCAAATTCAGTTTAAAATGTTCTCCCGCTAATTTCCACTTTCTAGTATTTAAACTAATACTGAAATCGCCATTTGGCTGAACAGCATCCAGACCTGTTAGAATCTTATAGACCTGGATCATGTCCCCCTTAGTCTCCTTTGCTCGAGGCTGAACAGATTCAGCTCAGCTAACCTCTCCTCATAAGACATTCCTCTAAGACCAGGAATCATTCTTGTAGCTCTACTTGCATCCTTTCCAAGGTATGGTGACCAAACCTGCACACAATATTCCAGGTGGGTTCTTACCAAGGAATTGTATAATCGTAGCATCACCTCCCTTGACTTAAACTCCACACACCTTAAGATGCTACGTAACCAACTTCCACACCCGTTCATCCGGTCTGTGGTCATGGTATAAATAGGCAAAATGCCATTTCTTAGAATATAGACCAACATGTCGAGATTGTTTTGCCAAACATGAGAAAAAAGCTGATGCAGGGATCCAATGTGTAGACAGCTAACAGCTAGAGCACAGCCACACTCTCCAATAGCTACACGCTGCTGAATAAGACACTAATGATATTAAACTGAACATGTCAGCCCAAAAGCCGTCTCTTAGTCATGATGTGCTTGTGTGTTTCTATTATATAAAACACCACAAAGGTCTGAGCGCTTCTCCCCACCATGTTGTAGAGTATTTACTTGTAGACATGTGTGATCTACAGCACAACATTGTCAGTGGATCTGACCCTTTATCGGTGTGTCTTCGTGCTGATGACATGCTGGGGCACGACACATCAATACGCTGGAGTAAAGGAGGAGAACTTGCTCCTCTCAGGCTAAGGGCTAGACAACATTAGTATAACCATTTGGGAGGGGGTCAAGACCACCGCAGAAAGGGTCAAGACCGCAGAAAAGTACATTCCAGTTTCTGCTCTGTTGCCAGAAGAGACCTGTTGTATGTTTCTATTTATGTATAGATGCTGTGCAGATACCTTGAACTCACACGACTGGCATTCCTTTACCTTCACACAGTTATACATTTGATTCTTAAAAAAAAAAAAACAATTTACACAGGTGAATTTATTCCAAGACATGATAGCAGGGTTCATTGCACCTGTGCTCAGAATGACCTCAAGGGAGAAGTTAATTAAAGACAGCTACATACAGAATGCTCTGTATCCTGTTCCTTTCCCTTTTTAAATAAAATAAGTAGGCCTTAGGGATAAGTTAAATGGAAGACAGAATCCCATTCTGACAGTAGAGTACCCATTACTGTGTTTGTTCTGGTCTCCTGTTCCATTGTCATGGAGCGAACCTAGATCTCTGAGTGAATCACCTTCTTACTCAGATATGACACATGTTGGACATTGTACTGACTGCACATATACTGCAGAGTTAGTATGGCAAACATGGAACGGACCTGCTTGACTTCATTGTTAAGCTATAGATTAAAACCTGATTCCCGTTGCTGTTTCCTATTATTATAATGAAGGAAATGAAAAGCGCAAAAAATATATTAGAGCTACAACCAGTTATGAACAACCAGTACAACGGGTATTGATATAGCAAGATTAAAAGTTTCATTAGTTGTGTTATCTTATCTTTCATTTTTTCTCAATCACTGTTCTTTTCATGTAATTGTAGCCATGAAATAGTGAGAGAGACCAAAGAATTCACCCACCTTGCTCAGGTCATGTCAGATGTTCACAGAAACCGTCAGAAAACTACTTCTGGCTGTTTGTAGCCTGTCAGGTTGGTGTCACCATATCTCTGATAACTGCAAAAAAAGGCCAGAAGAAGGCCTTTCTCTCATGTGTCAACACTGCCTCCACAACTGCAGGAAATGAAATGTAAGGAAATATAGACAGGACCAGTAAGTGGTTATATATACTGCCACTCCTTCCCGGGGGGTCCTGTGATTCCCAGGCAGTAAAAACTGATCATTTACTGTCATCCTGGCTTCTGCTGTCACACAATAAAATGTCCAAAACAAATGGAATGCAGGTAACTCAGAAACACACTGTTTGTGTGTGAGAGGATGCACATGTTGTTTTATTATTGATTGTTGATTGTAAGCTGAGCTTCCACAAATTGTTTTTTTTAATTTTGTTCACAGTATATACTAAGAATGAAGCAACAGGCAAAATTTATATTATATTATATTATATTATACAAGCTATATTATAGCTACCGATGAGGGCATTTTCTCTGTTGTTTCTTTCTTAATGTATATGCATAAAATATACAGGTTTGGGAAGAATGTAAACAAGTCCATCTGTGACAGTCAGTGACACTCTAATGCAGACAGACATGAGGGTCATACTCTTGTCCGCTCTGTGCAACGTGCAGATTTAAGATCTTCCTAAGGACATGCACAACCAACAAATGTTCATGAGAACTGGCCACACTACACATTCTTGGAAACATGAACCTGCTGGATCGACCTTGCCTTCAGTGATAAAGTCAATAAATTGTTAATGAATTTTGAACATGCAAGGCGATAAATGATAAATAAGCTATCATAAAACTTGCTTCGGCAAGACTATGAAATCAGAGAAGCACACAAATACACACATTCTCAGTGATACTAAAGTATATTTAAAAAGTTTAATTTCATGTTGAATCATTTTTTAATTATAATAATAACAGTTAATGTTACAGCTCCTGTGAACTGAGTTATTTTTAATGCCTCCCTCCGTCAGGCAAAAATGACCTCGCTTAAAATTAGCGACACACTACAGCCCACACCATGTGGAAAAGGACTTTAAAACAGCGATATCACAAGTGTAGCTACAAAGGTGAGTCACAATAGGTTGAATGCCAGTTAACAGGATGTGTCAGATATAAAAGAGGTTTGACAATCAGCACTTTAATATGTGAGCTTTTCAAAGGCAGCTGAACGGGTTCCAAAAAGGCCAAAGAGTCAGAGCTGCATCGCTCATAAAAACGGCAAAATGATTTAATGTGTCATGGTGAATCATGTCTCAAAAATCATGACAGTATGAGCCAAACCTCCCTGGAAAAGCAGAAGGGTGGTCATAAGTCGAAGCTCAATGATAGGGATGAATTGCAAGCACTGGTTTTCGTGTAAGTGCATCAGCACATACTATATATTTAACATAAAGGAGTCACTTAATTTCAGAACAGAAGAACTGTATAAAAGGCTAAATTGCACAGACTCTGAAGGTTAGTAAACTTGGCCCGGTATTTACCCTGTAAACGTCACACTCCATTAAAACCGATGTCCCTGTAACAGTCTCTCTTTTGTCCTGTGCACAGACTGTCACGCCAGAGCCGGTTAAGCATAATAAATGAATAGGTGGATGTGTCATTCTGCAAACATCCAACTTTACGCGATTCCTCTGTAATATCAGACACGGGTGGACTGTTGGATTTTTAGATGCGCGTCACTGTCGAGCATCCTGTGCTCGGCGATGATGGCAGCGCGGGCACGAGCGGGCACGGTAACGCCGGTCGTGTTGTTGTGATGTTGGTGCGAGCACTTCACCGCCGTCAGCTGTCAGATAACGTGCCCGTTACGAATGATAAAAGCACCCTTGTGTTTATCGGCCTCGGTGACTGCCTGGGCATTCAGGTTGGCACACAATATACTTCAAATAAGCCTCTAATTAATAAAGCCATTCATCCAAAGAGCTGTCAAAAGTCCTTCTGATATTTTAAGAGGAAAATGCGTCGGCCATATTGTTTCTGGCTACACATAACCCCAGAAATGGTCGGTTCTTTGACTTGAAGCTAACAGAATGTTATTAAACCTTGTGAATGTGGGTGGAGCAGCATCTTCCCGTGGGAAGCAGACACCTTCACTTGACTTCCCTGTAAGATGTACCCCTGTTTTTTTTTTGTCTGTCTCGTCGAGTGGGAAGTGGCCGAAGCGCACCCTCGCCCTGTCTCCAAATCGTCGCCCTCTGCTCAGCACACATGTTCCTCTTTGTCCCGGCCTTGAACATTCTAGAGGACGGTAATGATAGCAGAAATAAAATGAGCTGACCAGTGATTTGCAGAAGCACTAATGAAGTCTGTGGCTGCTGATTATGCATTCGTGAGAAAACACAATAGTGGATTAATGTCCCACTGTGATATGACAGAGATTTGCCTGTTTTTCCCCCCTATTGTTCCGATATTTCTCCTTGTATTTAACTTATTCACGTGCTCCAGAAGTTCACAAAACCAAGTTTGACGCTTATTTTTCTCTTCCTTTTGGTTTCAGTCTTCTCCGTTTAATCATACTTATATTCGATCGGGATACAGTTTGTATTAAACCACATCCGGTGTCTTAATGCATGTCAATCATTGTTGATGGTTTTATAGCCCAAAGGCAGATTTAGGTTAAAAAAGAAGACTTCATACATTAATTCTATTAATATTCTTTTATTATTTTCTGGTTCCTGTAAAGAACGTTCCATTCGGGGTGTACCCCATCTCCTCTATCCTCAGACCAAGATAGCTGGGAGGAATTTCAATGGATAGTCCCTGTGAAGGTCACAGTGTGGATCCACCTGATAATGCATGCAGTGCATTAGCACCTGAAGTCACTGCTAGGGAAGCCTGCTGCAGACCTCAGTGTAGAGCTGACTATGCCCAGTTTACAAAAATGCTTGATGCTTGTAATTTCAGGGCACACATAAGCTGGAATGTAATCACTGATAGTGTAAACATCTTGGAATGAGTATGTCAGGCATGAGCGAGGCTCCTCTCAGAAAAGTGGGATAGCTGACATGACAGATCCATTCATCTTCAGAGGATCCAGATTTCATCTGACCTGGTATGAATCCCTGGGTCTTTTTAATGGCCAAGTAATATTGGGCCTCTCAGTTATTGAAATGATCCCAGATGGTGCCTGTGGCTTGCGGTTTCTCTGAGAACAGGTGACCCAATGCTGGGGACACAGACAGGAACTCAGGAACCACCTGCTGTTTTATTTTTATCAAAGAAAAGGACTTTCTGATGGGGGAAGCAGGGAGACCTCATAGACAGGCCAATCCCAGTCTTTAGTTAAGGCCTAGGTATTATTATTATTACTATTATTTATCATTATTATTATTTGTCATTATTATGATTATTATTATTGTTGTTATTATTGATATATTTGGTAAAAGATTTTTTTAACACTACTTTTGCACATTTTTTACGTATGCATATAATCTGAAGGTTTAAGATGTAAAGAGGCAATTCAGCGTAAGTAAATAACTTAAGAAGTACAACATGGGGATTCTCGTGGGATCTTATGGCTACAGAGCTATTTCCTTAAACTGCATGCTAATTGCAGCCGGCTGTCTCCACACATAATGTTTAATTTCCTCTCCTGTGACTTCCTGCCGAACAAACAGACATAGGTGCCCTTTATCTGATTGATTAGCAAGTGCTGATTATTGAATATAAATAGTATTTTACTCACTTAGCAGACTCATTAATCAAAAGCTATGTACTGTACATATCTCATTATGCATCCATGTATAAGCTGAGCATGTTTTTTTTTTTACTAAAGAAATTCAGTGTTAAGCAAACACAGTCAGTTCTGGGCCAGGAGGAAATCATTTGTTTTCACGCACTGCACCTTACTAAAAGTCATACTGGCTGAGTCCCCATAGCATGGAGTGAATATAAATATAAATATGTGATTTCAGCTAAAACCATCGGCTATAATGACATGCAGGCTGACATCCCTGGAGTCTTGAAGACCACATGCCTGAAGAGCACCGAGAAAGGCATAGAGTTCAAGGCACAATGTATTAAACATCCTTCCATCCATTTTCCAGAACTTCTTATCTGGTATAGCAGTGTTTCCCAATCCGGTCCTCAGGGACCCACAGCCGGTCCATGTTTTTGCTTCCTTCTAACTCTCTGGCAGACAGTCCACAATTTTGCTCCCTCCCAGCTCTCAGTGAAGCGGGGATTGTTTGTGGGTCACCAAAGACTGGACCTGCAGTAAAGGGTCACAGTGAGCCTGTAGTGTATCTAAGAAGGCACAAGGTAGTGCCTCCACCCCCCCCCCCCCCCGGATGGCAATCCAACCCAGGTGATATATTTCTTCAATGAAAGCTCAGGTTCTTTTAGTTGAGTGATGAGGCAGGTTCCTTAAACTTAAGCAGTTTATTAAGACAGAATGATGTTACAGAAAGATGTTTCACACGACCGGTTCAGCGCCTGTCTGTGTCTGTCTCTGCCCCCCCCTGAGGGAAGCAGGCCCTTTATCTATGGTCTTCATACAGATTCCTGGAGCCAGGGGGTCAGACGGCCTTGGTGAGAGTAAGTTGTATGAGATAGACAAAGAACATGATGAGCGAATAGTGAGGACAGAAAGAAATATAAAAATAAGAAATATGAAAGCTATAGATTAAGTAACTAAATTAACATAATTAAATAGCTACAAATTAACTAGGGAAATCCCTCACAGGGCATACAGTACATTAACACAGAAGCACACCATGTTGGAACACACAAAAATCCAAGTTTAAGTGAAACAATGCAAGTATAAATACAAATTAACTGTTATTTATCCACCTGCCCACTGGAGAGCAGCACCTTTTAGGTATCAGTGCCCATCCAAAGTTTTGAAGAGATTACAGGTTCAATAAGAGGGACATTTTGTATTTTTGTGTATTTCTGTGCCTTCTGTTCAAGTTCTGGCCCCTGTTCCTGCTTCTTTTTTGAGTCTAGCACCTTAGCTCCTGGCATGGTCAAACATTAGTCCTGGTCGTATCTGTGAGTCTAAACCAAGGGATATCTCCTTACTTTGATATGCAGATCACTAAGCACCTAAAAGCAGCTTCCTGTAACTTTAATAAGAATTTCCAATTGAATAAGCAGCACAATGGCAGCTATTTTTTGTTGCTGACATGCATTCAGATGAATCATGAAGTCAACTTCAACTCTCGGGAATTCAAAAAATAATAAATACTTTATTATTCAGCTCATCAGGAGTCCTCTCATCCACTAAAGGGCAGCAACTTTCAGCTTCTTCAGGTTCTCCCATAGCTTTAATAAAAACTGTTTGATTGAAAAGGCAGCACAACAATGGGAATTTTTTTGCAGCTGATATGCGGGCATTTCCGCTTCCTGAAATGTTACTGTGGTTTTTTAATGCACTTTAAAGTAAGGTATCCTGTAACAGCCTCATTCAGATGTAACAGGCTGGACTGAAATATATATGTATATGAAGGACAACGAGGAGCCACAATGTGCACGTTGACAGAATTTCTGTTCAAAGACATTCATTAAACTTCCTGTCTGGTGAAAACGTTAAAGAGAGTTTGGAAGCATGCTTATTCATAATATTGTAATAATGAGGTCTGTGCTATTTCCATATTATATTGTTAATACAGGGAAGCTAATCTGTCTTTGTTTGCCAGCCAGTGATTGGGGTCAACCCCACATCACACAGCATTATTACTCAGCCTGAGACAGAATAAGAGAGAATCCCTAACTTTGAAATATTGAATTGGTTTCAAATCATCTCTCTGAAAACGTCAGAGCTTTTCCTTGCTTATTCTCAGTTCTGCAAGGTTCTTCCTGCAGTCAGCTTTCACCATTCCCAGCGATACAAAAAACTCCATTTAAATTCCCGACAATTTGCCACGAATCAGTTATAGAAAAGTAAAATAATTGTTTTAACATTGTGTAGAAATAACAATGTGTGGTGGGTGTGTTATTGAGTTTGCCCTGTAATATACTAAATTTCCATCCAGGATATCTCTTACTCTTGGGATAAGCTCTAGGTTTAATGTGATCCTGCACTGTAAAGGGAGACGTGGAAGATGGATGGATGGTTGTAATTTTATTTGGTTTTAGCTTCATGTTTGACTAGTTTTTAAACAAGGGCACATCTGATATGCAGAAGCTACCCTAGTTACTGAAAGGATTTTGGTTCCTGTTGTAGGAGAGACCTTCCTGTTGCAGCTTTTAGGGGGCATTTTCTTTCACTGAATGTCCAGCTGAATTAATGGCTGGACAAGCAGAGCTACGTGCCGTGGATCCGACTTTGGTGTGACTGTATGTGGTGCTAATGTCCTTTCATCAAAAAGAGGGCATATAAAACTAAATGCATCAAAATAGGTCACCTGTCAAACTTCAGTCTCTACATAAAAAGAGAGAATCGTTTACCTTTAAAAATAAAAGCATAGAGCACAAACTTGTAAGATTCCTTAATGCGGCTTGATATATTTAAACATTTGGCCTGCGGTAACATTTGGACATTTATTTTCTTTTTATTTTTACCCCTTTGTTTTGTAAGTACAATATTACTGTGAGATCTGATTGGTCAAATCTGCAAAAAGGTTGTTTACTGTACACATACAGTGATGTCAAGTGAATTTAGAAACAACGGTTTCCCCTAAACAATTATGATGTACACAACTTATTGATAACATAATGCAATACCATCCTTACTGATTAATTAGAATGCAAACATAAGCAAATAAGGTGACAGGTCTAAACAGAGGCATGTTGTCCTCATTAACGTTCTCATTAATGTTAATTAAACTAGCAGGGCTGTCCTTCCCAGTGTGATATTGGACACAGCACCAGTCCCCTTGGGAACATTGTAGAGGCCGCTGCCTTCCTACCCCCTTAAGCCCTTCTCTGGGCTCATTGTCCACTCTAACTAAAAGCAGTGAAAAGCAATGGCACCACACTGTGTGATTTTCCACGGCTATATTTTCCCTGAAAGGGGTCCTAACCTGGGTCTCCTTCCTATCAAGGTGTAATCGTCTGCCTCCCTAGAGAATCATTAGCAGACTTTTGGCCGAATAAGGAGATGGAATCTTGACGGGAATGACATGAGGCAGTAACAAACAATCTCACAGCTGATTCTCACCAGGAGGACACCAGCACTGTGATGAACTTAGATGTCCTCAACCACCAGCTTTAAACGCTGCTCACAGTTAACTGTGCCTTCAAGGACAGTAAACAATCAACGTAAGCAATTTGAAGACATGTGAAGGACACTTGCTAAAATCATTCCCTAATGAATATGTAACAATCACTACATTGTAGAATATAAGGAGAATATGAATACTTTTGTAGCATTTGAAGTGTGTGGCACGTGGAAAGTGAAATTACTCTTCTTTAAGTCTGTCATTAAAGGACTGCCAAATCTGGAAAAAAGGACACCAAAATGTTTTCTTCATCTCTGACCTGCCTCTTCCAGGCAGAATGCAGTGGTCTTGCGGATTGGTTCCACTCTCATTCTGAGAGCAGGTTGGGAGCGGACTCTGTTGTCATTTGATCTGTAAATGAGCATAGTCTTGGCACCTGCTCCTGGCTGCTATCAGTCTCCACCTCTGGGGGCGGGTTGAGGGGGGAGCAGGACTGGTGCCATGTAAATCCAGCAGCACATGTGTTCAGAGATAGCAAACATGTACGCGAGATACATGCACAGCATCTGCATAGGAAGCTATTCATGTTCTCCTGACCGTCCCAATCTAAAGGCTGTTATCCGAATTACCTCATTAATTATTAATAAAATAACGGTAATAAAAGCACAAGAATTCAGCAAATTACAGCTCGTACTTGACCAGATTCCCCTTTTTCCACCGATGAACCATCAATCCAGTGAAATGCGTGCTCAATTTTAGCAATGGAATCTATTTCACAATAGTTCTGGTCATCTTTTGAATAATTTAAGTCTTGATAGATTACACTTACCACTGCTGTATTACTAATTATGCAGATAAGTGTCGCTTATTTGAAAACTGAAATTTATTTCACTTAAATATATTTATAATACCGTAGCTCATGTTTAATAGATTATAACACTTACTATTACTAAAAGATAATATAATTATCTTCTTAACAGCTTAACCTGCAGCTTTTAGTAATCTACTGTCTGTCATTATAATAAACCAAACAAACAGTCTGGCGTAATTTAAACTGAATACATCAATAGGAATTTATTCAAAAACTGAAAATGTCTGTTAAGTCTTTGAAATGCTTTTGAGGTGCTTGAAGTTATAAACACTCTTGTGAATGATGCGCTTGTAGGAGCAGAATGGGAAGAAACTACTTATTTTTTAAGTGAATTTCCTCAGAATAAGCAGTTGGAATATGGATGGGTATTAATCTTGTCTTTATGTTAGAGCTCGAAATGTGCACATTCACTCCTACCTTCCTTTAGAAATATTTAATAATTTGATTATGGAAATAAAATGACATTATTTCCCATTTTCAAACAAGCAAGCAAACATTTGTGTCACGACTTTTCTGAGTAGGATAGCAACTATAAAACGACATATCAGCGCCTTATGGTCACTGCCGATGTTTATCAAAAGCACCTTAAAGCAACAGCCACTCAGCAGACAAAGAAACATGTGATTTGATCATGCTGGTATCTCATCATGTTGAAATTGTAGCGAACAGGGCCTCAGATGGTCAGTGGAAGAGTCTGGTATGTCCACTTATAGAACAGCTCCTGACATAATCAGTACAAGATGTCACCTTGTGCGATGTATCACTTTAGAGAAATACTTCTCAATAATAAACGTGAATTCCACAATTGTTGTTGAATGAAATGCTTTTTCTTTCGTCTGTCGAGCTTATTTTTCTCTGCCTGTGGTCCCACTACCATCTCCTTGAGGCAGAACAAATCAGATTTATTGGTACATTAAATGGATGGTGGAGATATGCGGTTATCCGGATGTGTTACAAAAGACAAAAAGAAGATGTTGACGAGTACATAATTCTAACAGACCGGTTAGTGGTGGAGCATGTGATTTTATGTATCTGTGGACAGACAACAAAGTGATTTCCTCAAACAACGGACTCTGTATGAAGCAGAATTCTCAATCCGGAGCCTCAACAACAATAACGACAGCACTAAACTCTTTGAACGGCGAGTAGAAATGTAAATCAGCAGCTACAGCAATCAAAAATGGAGCGTGGATATTGCACGCTGAGAGACCTGGATGAGTGAACTTCCTCAGGATGACTTCCGGTCACACATTCAACAGAGGCCATGTGAACAAGATAGAAATCAGCACAATTAATGCCAGCCATGGCCATAACAGGCATGATTTTATATCTTTCTGCTTTCGTGTAATTGACAACGTGGACTTTGGATAGCTAAACAATAAGAATGCTGCACCATGTACCATTCATAAAGGCGTTTCTCATTACATATGGGGCCTTTTCATTCTCTTTTGATTCCTCTCGTTCCTTTTTGTTATATACAATGAATGGGACTTAACCGCAGTCTATAAGGTTTACAATCCTGTTAGTATGGAGAGGGACTTTTTAAAGTCCCGTCAGTTAGATTCAAATGAGATGGACGGAAGGCCTCTTCAGAAGCGCCCGGCTCCATTCGAGCTGCCAGTACGCATTCCAAGCGAAGGGTGAAATGATTCAGGTTCGGGCAAATGAATGCTGTGAGAGCGACTGTGTTTCTATTCCAGGAGAAAAAAAAGAAAAGAAAAAAAAAAAGCAAAGAATTTGACCGCGAGCAGAGAGACACAAAGAACAGGCTGTGCTGAATATTGATCGAAGTACATCTATTTGTTTATTGTATTTTTTGTGCTTTGTTGGGAAATTCAGAAATGAAATGCATCAGCTAGACAAAGGGCAGCTTTAGCATGGGTACCCTCCACGCTCACCCTCTCCTGTTACATGAACACTTGCACTGTTTTTTGTAGTTTATGTTAGTTTTATATATTTTTTACAACACCTGCTTGTGCCTCCTGCCAATTATCTAACCACAGCCAGCTCCAGTGTCATGAACAAGACCGAGTGGAAGAAATGGGAGGAAAATCCCTTTTACTGGAAGAGAGAAATGGACTAAAAAATATGCTGCCATTGCTTTTCTGTAGGTTAATCCACTGAGATGCAGGGATGCTTAACACACAATTACACAGCCACTGCTAGCCGGATGCTCTTCACAATCACTGCCATGAAACCAAGCCTGATGTATTTATCTCTGTGTTCTTATCACGTGTCTGATTGTGGTCATAACAGCTCATGAACGTGAAATATATCAAATGTGGCCTCTGGTTTTGCTGAATGTAAAACAAAATACTTGAATGCTAGCAACTAATTCTAGCAATACTTTTAAGATATTTTCAGTTCACAGTTGCAGGATTTTATTCAAGAAAATTATATTTAAAAATTCAAGTCATCTGTATTTGGGAGCAAATTAATTTTTGTGAGGGGGATCTCTGTGTTTCAGTTTTGTGACAGTTGGGATAGAAGGTGTACAAGAGACTCACACGCAGGAAAGTTTTCATTAGAAATAAGCGTGGAAATGTTTTTTTTTTTCAAGGGTGACTTGCAATAACCCTGAGCAAGATAAGCGGCCGGTTGTATGGACTGATGGACGGATTGCTGATGGTGTGAGAGGACAGTTAGCAGAGCTAGAAGCTGCATGCTTCCCTCAGAGCTCTTGGGTGTTAACAGCTCCAGCAGGACACCCCAGGCATAGAGAGCTTCCATGACAAGGAGGCAGGAACCCAAAGGGAAGTAATAAATCATCTGTCATGGAAAGCTGTGGGACATCAATAAAGAGGTCAGAGATAGAGGGAATGACTTTAACTTTATCCATAATACTCAGAACACACCATATCCTTATACATATTTCACATATATTTCAGTTCAGAATATTTATTTCCAGGGTTTTACAACTTGGTGTTCTGAGTTACTACCTCCTTTTCCCTCTAAGATCCTGGTCAACGTTGTATCTTGAAAACCCATTGCTTCCTCTCCATGTTCATGCTTCGTAATAGAACAATAAAGCTCTAATTTTCTCCTCGGTAAAGTAAGTTGATTTCAGAGTGGTAACCCGTTATTGTTTATGCCACTGAATTCTACCCTCTTCCCTACTTCCTGTTCAACTGTACTTCTGTTGGTCATATCGATTTTTCACACACCGCAATTCATCTCAGCGCTTCCATTCCCCTCCACGCCTCTGCGAATGCTGACTTGACACTGTGTTTGATGTTTTTAATTCGCCAGAGAGGAGCGGTGCATTGACAGAGATTGTTTTGTGGCGCTGGCCCATTGGGCCAATTGGGGTTCTCACAGGATTTGCTTGTTTAATCAGACTTTTTTTTTTCCTCTGGATATTAGGAGCTATATCGATGGAGCATTTTTAAAATTAATTCCCACAAACCGTCCTACTTTCAGTTGAATTCCCGTTTAAATGAATTTTTCAGTCTTCTGGTTTTCAGTCTTATTACGATGCACATATGCCCTCCTGAGTGTAGCCAAACATAAAATAAATAAATAAAATGCAAAAAATGAGAAGTTAAAATCACAGACTATTTAGGCAGCAAGAGGAGGGAATATGAGGCACACAAATACACGTTTCAATTGTTTTCAATTAATCAAACTTCTGCTATGAAAAATAACAAACAAAATCACTCCTTTAATACATGCAGTCCCCAAGTTATGAAACAAGATCCACTGGCTAAGTCTGCCTTTAAGTCAGATTTATAGGTACGTCAGTAAAATAAGAATTCAGTACATGTTTATAACAATTATATAGTAATAATTGTTAAAATAAAACTACAAAAAAGTAACTACATATGGCACTGTACTGTAAATGAACCGCTGAAACCATGTTTCCATGACCATGACAAATAGTGCATGGATTTTTCATTACGAACTATTATATTAAACCTGAATTTTTAATAGGCTATATGGCATTGTCCATAAGTCTTAACCTGCGGACTGCCTGTACAACTCTGTAAAACAATTATGTAGCAAAGGAAATATAAACATGCTTGTAGTCTGGGTTGTAGCTTAGTTGAGACAGATTCTTACAAAATCCCAGGTTGGTCAATAAAGTAGGCTCTCTGTCTGGGGCCACCACATAGCCCAGTATTGCTGACCACATAGTCCAGTACTGCTGACCACAGCCCAGTATTGCTGACCACATAGCCCAGTACTGCTGACCGCAGCCCAGTATTGCTGACCACGCCAAATGGCTGTATATAAAACCCAGCTCTACACAGATGTTTTGCTTCAGCTGAAGGGAACATGAATGTTCTACACATGGTCAAGGAGAAGGTGCCCCCCCGAAGCAAGTTCCCTCTGCATCCATTTCTGTGTTTTTATCTTCTTTTTTAGAAGAACCATTCATTTTAAACATCTATCCCAGCCCACGAATCTAACTGCAGTTAGTTGTCCTATTTCAAAATTATACAAATACAGTCTTAGGCCGTCAAAGAGAATGATCTTTAAAAGTTTCTCATGTTCACGTAAACTGTGATTTTACATCTATCAAAGTATCAAAATTGTCCTCAAATCATCGCAGCGTTTGCAGCAGTCATTCGGTGGTCGCATGTGCCCTTACTGTGGTGGTACTCGGTCCTTGCCTGATCCTGACGTGTCGTGGCCATTGTGTGATCACCCGCCGTTGATGTGCACTGCTCTGCTTAGTGTAACTTCCCCTGTTTCCCTGCCATTCTTTCTCTCCGTGTCATTGATGCTTGAGTGCAGTCCTTTTAAGGACTACATTAAAGAGTAACTTTGTGCGATTCCGCGCCTCCTCACTATCCCTCGGCCCGTTCGGCGCCACATAACTACCCTTTGATTTTTGTACATTACACCTTCTCAGTTTTTCTTGATTGATTAATTACTCTTTATTTTCTCATCAAAAAAAAATGTTAATTTAATTCAGAACATAACATTGCTCATAATATGCTGTGTTAAATTATATTCTTTTTATTTGAAACTAACAATAGATTTGAATAGAATGTAAATGCTGTTTATCGTTTCACCATTGCAGTTATTCCTAGAAAATTTACAAATAGCCACACAATGTGATTTTTCCTATAATAATAATAATAATAATAATAAGTGCCATACATTTGATAATGTGACTTATCAATAAAAGTATATCTGGCAAATAAAATCTTTTAATTCATTAAATAAGTTCTATAAATCATCTCTTCTTGAACTGCAAATCACCTCCGAAGGGCTGTATGTGAATCTCTCCAGCTGTGTTTCACTTCTTAGGCTCATCGTTACCCAGTGTAGCAGAAATAATCTTTCCTGTGGCGGTTTTTTTGATAATAGAATGATGTGCAAGGTGATGCAACATGTTGCTAAGCCTGTTTGATTATCATCCCCTGTACTCACATATCCTCGTGTTCTGTTCCATTTGGGGCCTTGTTAGGAAAATATCTATAAATATTTAAAACAGCCCTTTGTGAATGCTAATGTATACAAAACATCCCCATATCAATGAAGATCAGGTTCTCAGTGTTAGCTTAGCAATTGTCTTTTTCCTCAACATCCATCTTCCCTAATCACTTATCCAATACACAGTCACAATGAACCTCGGGCCTCAGGCTGGAAGATCAGCAACACCCTGGTTAGGCTGCCAGCCCACACATAAACTCCCAGGAAACCTACATTAGAAAACATTCAAGGTCAACGCACAGAATGGCGTTAACAATAATCTTCATGCTACCACATCATCCACAATTGCCTAAACAGTGGACAACAATTAGGAGGATGATAATATACACAGCAGTGAGCTAAAACAATATGATAACCCCATGTGAAGTGAATAATATTGACTATCTCATGGAAACGGTCAAGGTCGTGGACATATTAGATGGCAAGCTAACATTTGATACTTGTAACTGGAGTGTTGAATGCAGAAGAAATGGACAGGGAGAAATATTCAAGTGATTACATCATCATGGCCAAACAACTGGGTCATAACATGTCCTAAAAGGCAAGGTTTGTCGGGTGGCCATGGTCAGTCATGAGGAGAGATCTGAGTAGGGAAAAACCATAACGCACAGAGAAGACATTTTGGGTCGTCAGGAGTCGTCAGTGCTTGATGGGAACAAAGGCTGTCACATCTGGTACAAATCAAAAAATGGCAAATAATTTTGATGATGATCACAGGAATAATGTGGCATGACAAATGGGGCATGGAGTCCTGTTGCGTATATAACCATAATGATTTGGCCGTTGTAAAAATCACTCAGATGCAGCGGTGAGAAAATGGAAATGTCTGTTTTTGGAATAATGCCTTATGAGTGTCAGTAGAAGATGCTGTAATGCTTTATTAATTCAAGATTACACCGACCATTATAATGGATGGTGGAAGTATCTATAGTGCGTAATAGATGATAGCTTCACTGGAGCTTATGAAATATTATAATCAACGCTATAGTCGCTTATGCAGAGTTGGGTAATTCAGGTCCGGAGAGTTAAAGTCTAGACCAGGATTTTTTTTTTCAACCAACCACTTGAGTTCGATATGACTATGTATATTTATGCTCAACTGGTTGCTTGAAACAAAATATTGGACTGGACTTTTACTCTCTGGACCTGAATTACCCACCTCTGGCCTTATGACTGTCAATAGAAGATGCTGCAATGCTTTATTAACTCCAATATTGACCATTATAATGCATTTTGAAGGTATCTACAATGCATTAGAGATGAGAGATTCAAGCAACGTATTACCAAATTTTCAAGCTAACTTCCAGTTTAGCTACATATGCAAATGCAATAGAGGGCATTTAATGATATCAGATGCTGCAGGCAAACCCCGCAACTGCAATAAGTGAACTATAGATAGGTTGTGACCATCAAGTCTGGCATTTGCCCGGAGTCTATCCCAGAATGCACAGGAACACCCTGGACGGAATAGCAGGGCACATATACTCACACACCGCGGGCAGTTTTAGTGTTGCCAAGTCACTTAACAGCGTGACTTTGAGCTGCACCATCATGCCACCCCGAACCAGAATACATCCCCATAATATATCCCCCACATCTCTACTGCTGTACTCTACTTTCACAAGCACGGTTAAATGTCACAAAAGCTTCAAAATCAAACTTGTTTTTCCAGAAAGCTGCCTTTATTTGGGAAGCCAGACCATTTTTGTACTCAGTGTCATACAGAGTCAATGTAATGTATGCAGTTGTAATGTATGCAGTTATGATGTTAATATTAGTGATGTCACTGAGTGATGGTGTTACCAGGTCAGCCTCAGCGTCCTCCCACCCAGTCTCAGTCCTGCATTCTGTACAATCAGTATCTGATGTGCCCTGCAAATTATCGATCAGAAACAGCACTGAGGTTTAGCTGAAGCTCATAAACAATTGTAATTGACTCTGGCACAACTGATGACATTAAATAACATGAATTGCTTTTATAAAGCAATTCAAGCAATTGCTTATTAAAATGAGCCTATACATTGTTATATATGACCAACTGTAAATTTAAGCAATTTACATTGTCAGCATCATCTTTATTAATTTAAATTTAGAATCATGGATATGAAGAGCTTAATTTAAAGGCCTTAATTGTGCTATAACTGGATATGTTATGTATCTCAAACTGGGTGTGACTACTGTTCCGAAACAGGTAATCTTCACAGAACGGCAATGTCCTCTGCCTGACAGTCTATGATTAAATTGACTCTTGCTGTAATAATTAAACGTCAGCAACCATTGGAATGGCGGGAGAGATAATGGCTAAATGAATGAAACGACTGACCTCCTAGAAAGACACATTTTTTGTCTTAGTACTGTGTTTAGTCTCTAGTTCCTCTATATCCTACAGCCAGGCTGCTCATCCCTGCTTGTGGAGGGTAGATCTCCAGCCTGCAGAGCTTCGCATCAGCATAGCTGGTTCCCTAACACTGAGATGCTACTGTAGGCCTGATGATCTGTGTCAGGTGTGTTAAATTAGGGATGTACCTAAGCTCTGCAGAGCAGTAGATCTCCATGAGCAAGAATGAGCAGCTCTGTCCTGGTGCATGTTCCCAGCTGAGCTGAGATCTGTGTCACTTCCCTTTCCATGGGGCTCATGTTGCTGGAGATGCCGCCTTTGTATAGCTTTCTCATTTCTGCTCAATACATCTCATGTAATTTACACGCATTAACATACTAGAGCGCCCTGTCAGCCTGCAGCAACCGTGTCATGCAGTTTGCATCACACTCACAGCTGTAGGAACATCAGCAAGCATGTCTTGCTATTGTAGATAGTAAAATGGGCATTTTTTGTTTTCTGATTGCTGGTGAACAGAGCAGTTAGCCCTAAAACAGTGCCACATGTTACAACAGAATGTATATCACACTCTTCATAGCCAAGAGAGGAATAAGGCCTTCCGACTATAATAGCCTACAACTATTCCATTAAAAAGTAGATGAACAGTAATTATAATATAGTAAATCAAATACATGTACTAGGTGTTGATGAGTGATGCAAAATGTACCTGCAATTTCAAAATAAAATATATTTTTTAATACAGCGGTACCTCGGCTCTCGAACTCACTAGAAATTCTTTGAATTGTAAGGAATTCTTTCTTTCTTTCAAATTTCTTAAAAGTCGAACAAACGAGTTTGGCCTAGAACCCAATCTGAATATCAGAACCATGAACGTTGACCTAATGTAAATTGTACGCTCCAGGAAATGAGTCATACTGCAATGCAATTCTTACTTGAATGCCTTCTTTACAGACTGGACGATTAACCAAATAAAGCAGCGCAACATTACAGTAACAAACAATAAATAAACCACTAACTTACATGT
>JABFEA020000017.1:18458025-18472774 GCA_019775915.2 Cyphomyrus plagiostoma | reverse complement strand
CTCTTCAGCCAATAAGGGCAAAGGTGTGTCGTCACGGAGGCGGTTCCAATTTGTGCAGCTGGGTGAGAGGTCGCAATGCATCTAACCATGATGCATTGCATCAGGATCAGAATGCATTTCTTTAAGCTAGCACTGTAAGCAAGTCGAACGCACCCAATGACCGGAATGGGGAAATAAACTGAAATGCGGATTTAATACAGAGGACTATTGACAACAACTAGAAACAGCTGATCACATGGGGATCCAACACGAGATTAATGAGGGGGCGTGGCACACGGAAGGAGCGGACGATTAGAGCAGGACAGGGGTAATGTTGGGGTAAGATCTTTATCTTTTGGAAGCCATTAAGAAAAAATGCTCTTGATTTATCCTGTTCATTTTGTGTTTAAATGTTAAAAAAAAAACATATTTCGGTGTAATTTTGGGGGGGCTGGGAACCATTGGTTTTCCATAATTTCTTATGGGAAAAATTTGATCAGAACTTTTTAGGACTCGATCCGGAGTCCAAAACAGATTAAGTTCGAGAACCGAGGTACCACTGTATATGCATTTTTAGTGCACATTTTATATGTGTCAGATAATTGTATCATTCCTGAGTGGGATTCCCCTTTAAATGTTGTAAAATCAATGAGAGAGGATTTTACATGAAGAGCACATGTATATCTGCATCACTCAGTGTTGCGCGCCTCCTATCTGTGTGGGATTCCAGTCGCTATGATGAATGCTTTGAAAATGCAATTAAACATAAACATGTGTTTTCAGGACTCAGTGACCATTGCTGGTCAGCCGTGTTTTTATCCCCTCCCTTCCCCGCCGCCCAGCTCTGGCTCGCAGTTCCAAAGCCCAAAAACACGTAGTCAGTTGAGTCGCATTCTCTAAATTGGTCATCAGGTGCAATTGTGTGTTTGAGTGTAAACTTTGGGGGACTCCTACCTCTGAGGTAGACTCTAGGCAGCCTTGGACTGGGAAAAAAGGTCTAGATAAATGACTGGATGGATGGGTTTTAGAATGCCTGGCAGACATGTCACAGGAAGCGGAGGGATGGTAAGAGTGTTTTGTGCAGCCCTTTGTCTGGCTATTTAGTTGTGGGGCGGCATAGTGAGTGACAGCTGCTATGTGGATGGTGACACCCCCCTTGCTTAAGTAGCCACCAGAGGGCGCTAACTCTTTGCTAACTTGTCATTAGATGTGCTGCACCACCTCTGAGTTTTAGGGATACACTATTAATATATGCATTATTTTTAAAGTGTCTGAAACATCTGAGCCTTTCAAACTGCATTACTTTGCATTTTGGTTTAATAGTGTGCCTTGTCAGATTTTGCGGCATCCATCTATTCGTCCATCCATCCATCCATCCATCCATCCATCCGTCCTACAGATAATAATAATAATATATAATAACAATAATGATAATAATATGTCAGAAAGCTGAAACGATGCCTCAGGCTGCAACAGAGCCCCTATTCTATACAGCCTTTCCATTTTTATGTAAGTGCTGACCAAAGAAACTGATGAATTTTACGATGGGAAACTTTCAATCGTTTGTGGCATTTTCAGTCACTTTGTTTCAAGCACAGAGGACGAATTTCCAGCAGTGTGCACCATATCCAGACATTCACCCCTGATGAGAGGATTTATTTTTATTATACGTGTGTGTGAGTGTGTAGCAAGTGGAATACAGCTGTGATGTCACGGAGGGATGTGTGGGATGGTTTCTAATTATATTTACCTCTGTAGTTGAAGCGCAGCCATATTTATAAGGCCACACATTGAATTTGACCTTATTATAAATAAAAAGAAAATCCTACTGACTGCCATTTCAACTTTTAAACCTTTAAGCAGTTTAATAGACATCAAAAAGCCATTATGATCAAAGGTGATCGTAATTTTCAGACCTGCAGTGCATGGACACATCAGCATCTGTAATCTCCATCAAATACTCTGCCCTACTCAAGGGCGTAACTTTGGGTGGAACACTGTGAGGGCTTTTTAGGGGGACCCGCTCCTCGCAGAGATTCTTTTTGCAGCAAGGCTGTCAAATAGCCACATGAATTTTAAGGGTAAGAGACATACCAAGATAACACAATATTCATATCCCAACTAGGGCTTCGATTGCCCCCACTCGTTATTTACTTCTGTGGTCGTACTGCTAGGTCAAGGGTAGAGTAGCTGATACTGTGTCAATGATTTCACCCTAATTATTTAACCCAGAATTAGCAGTTTTGCCCCATTCCTTTCAAAATCTTTTATTGTTGGCTATCTGAACAATTAGTCTCAAGGAACAACTGCTGTTTGACATAAATGTGGTGTTATTATGGGCTATGTGAGGCTAAGTGTACCACATTTACATGTCAAACAGCAATTGTTAGACATTAAGGTCCTTGAATGTAGTCTTCGACAAGAACAACTTGAAATTATTTACATGGCATTTCAAGTTAAATTTGTAATATTTAAGGTACGTAGAAAATATCATTACACCCTAATAGCACAATTGATTGAGTAGTAACAGATACTTTGGTAACACTTCTATGAATGCCATGGCCATAAGAATTTATGAACACATTCATAACACATTATAATGCATTCATAAAGAACTTGGTTATAACTATTTACCAAAACGGATAGCACATTACAGCCATGTTTATTTTGCATTATGGAAGTTTACACAAAAGATACCTTTGTAATACAGTACAAAGCATCCTTAATTCTTATACCATCATAATGCATAATGAAGGTTTTTTTTTAGTACATTATAGATTAGAGCATCACTGAAGCTTATGAATTATTATTATAATCAACACTGTAATGCCTTCTGCCATTATGAATGCTAGAGATGCTTCATTAATTCTTATACTTACTATTATAATGCATTATGAATGTATCTATAATGCATTATAGATGACAGCTTTAAGTAAAGTGGTACTGATACTTTTATTTATCCCCAAAGAAATGTTCTCTTTTCACCTCCCTTTTTCTTTTCGCCTCGCCCATCTTGCTCTCCATGAGAGCGAGCTTGGGTGTGAAGGGCAGTCACCTGTCACAACACCCAGGCAGCGGGTGATCTCTGCCTTGCTCAAGGGTCCACAGCCATGTCAAGGCCAGGCTTGAACTAACGACCTTCTGATCTTAGCGGCTTAGCCCACTGAGCCACACACTGCCCCCTAAAGGAATCAGAAAAATATACTTCAGTATTATACATCTGACAAATTCACATTGCAATTGCGTTTCGTCAACTCCACAGTAAACAGCTAGCCTGTTCGGCTCCCATTAGCTGCTCAGCATATAGCCAAGCGATGGGTCTGATCTCACACCTGCATTTAATCATCTCTGCTAATGAGCAATAAAGTTGGGGGCGGGGGGTACTGTTATATTAAGCAAGATAATTGGTGATGAAATGAGTATCTAAGGATTTGGATATTTTCCCAGGTGACTTAAAAAAATTAAATGAAAGAAATATCAATTTATTGTGCGTGTGAATGATGAGGAGATTTCCACTCCTCGTGCCATTATTATGTATTGTAGGCTGATCCATGAAAACCTTTATCCCCAGTTCTGCGTTTTCTTATTCACTGTCTGAAATAGAATAAATCTCACCACCTCATAAATAGGAATGATTTCATTCTACGGACTGCTACTGATTATTCTGTTTCCCTCCACTTCCTTCTTTTCTGTAAGCGGGTCAGTATACTTCCCTCCATGACCAATACGCACGCAAACATTAAAAGCTTAGCTAGCCAGCCCATGGAAATGAGGAGCATTCCTTCGTGTTCCTTCTGCATCAGCCTTCATCTAGTGAAAATTGTGAACTATGTGGCCAAAATATATTGTTTGAACAGCGTCTGGTCCAGCAGAACCTTGGTAAAATTCATCATTTATTTGCCAGCATCGCCGCTGTAGATGTGACTTCCTGTCCTGGACAGAAGCCCCCAGCCTCCTGCCAATCCACTTTCTGGGGGAGCTGTAGCATCATCTGATATGCATACCTCCATCCATTTATACATCCAGTTCTAAGCATTTCCTCCTGACAGGCATGCTTTACAGTGTCATTTAATACGCTTCTGGTTTCAAATATATTGTCCTTAATTTGGCTCTGTGTGTAATTAAGAATTATGAAAATAGATACTAAAAATACAGGAGACGTAATCCTGTTTCATGCAAAACTAAAAGACTGAAGGAATTAAATGGAAACTGTGAATTATAAATAAATGGCGAATTAAATGACGGCAGACAACACTATAGATAAAATTTAGAATGTTGGAATGTTTTTGTCACACGGCGTAGAACACAGACCAGGGAAACAGGCGAACGGAAGCAGGAAGGGGGTTAAACAAAAGGATTTAATAGGGAAACGGAGGGGTATAACAAGCGTGACAAGGCTGCAACACTACAATGACAGAACTAGGGAAGCAAACTCTGACGTGGACTTAAATACACCGAACTAATACGGACAATTGAAAATAGCTGTAAAACACTGGGAATCAACATGAGGTTAACGGGGGGGGGGCGTGGCACCGGAAGATCGGCACGATCGGGGTGTAACGGTTTTCACAGACGAGATGCCATTATTGTATTCTTGTGGCTCCTGACTATCACTATGTACATGAATACAATTTAATTTCAGCCTCCACCTGAAAGACAGAAAAAGCAGTGTCCCGTAGCACATGTGGCAGGATCTCTGAGCCTCCGGCGTTCTGCATTCCACCCACAGTGTGATTAACAGAACGCGGACTTCCTGTTCCTATAAGCAGAACCAGCAGAGGGGGGGGGGGGGGGGGACACTGGGTCACCAGCGAGGGCAGCGGGCACAGCCCTAGACAATGGGGGGTCCTCATCTGTAGGAGGAATGGTGGCTTGGGGGAAGGCCTGATGAAAATAAATACAATTCAAAGGAGTCTTTATGCTGTCCATAGTAGGAGCTGTAGTCCAGCCCTGTCCACATATCACTGTAAGTCTGAAATGGGCTGACGCAGGATATGCTCCCTGTGTGTGTTTAGTGTGCCGTTTAAAACAGGACCGGATGGGGTTTCATGTTGAGGGAGTCGTTTTTCCTGCTAATGCGACAGTGACCCCGAAGCTTTGCCTCTTAGTAGAAAAACATTTGTTCTGCATATTTTCAAGGTTCAAGGTACATGGAGTATGGTTAATGGTTAAAGTACCAAAACTTTGACAGTAAAATGTACTCTCGCAGTTCATTATTACAGCTATTTTCATTATTTAATATTTCCTGTGTCATTGCATATGGACCTTGTGACGTAGGTAAAAGACAGTGCTTTTGTGTAGTCAGTATATGGTACAGGCTGCATATGGTTATTTGTGTCTACTTCTGCATAATGTAATTCACATATAAACTTTATGCTTTTCAGAGGAATCTTCCATACGGGTATATTTCTGTCTAGTTTACGCCGTACAGATCAGCAGTGCTGAGTTTGTCCCTCGTCATCACTGATCACCAGCATCCAGTTCCCCATAATGGACATCGGCAGCAAAATTCAGCTTATTACAAGCACATTAAAATACATTTTCAAATATCCTCATGCAAATTAAGGGGTACTTAAAGGAGGAACAGGGAGCACTATATCACAGCTACACCACCCAATTACTAAGAAGCGATTTCTGGCCCGTCGTCCAGGTTTTCTGTGATTTAATGAAAAGATAAAGCACTCAGATCTCTGAGCTGACAAGCAAATGAAGTCACGTGATCAGTCCTAGCAGCTGGCGTGCAGTTTGGTGATAGCAAGAGTCCTGCAGGTCTATTTAAAAGCCCCAGAAAAACAGGGCAATATAAAACATAGATATTCATAAATATTACTAGTGCTGTAATTTAATTATTCATTTCATCATATTAATTGATATAAACTATGAAGGACTCCATCAAAACAGCTCCTTTGAGATTTAATAACTGAGGCAATATCCTCTATCTGCCCTCCTGACGGACCCTCGGATGAAGAGCTTTAATACCCTCCCTAATCAGTTCTTACATATATATCAGACTGCTATTGTCTTGTATGTGGCTGTAAGAGTGCTGGAGAATACTATTGAATCTCACTAATGTTATACATTATTCATAAGTATTGATAAATAAGTATGAATTACAGGGTAATGAAGGGATATATCACTTTTGATCTTTCTGGAGCTCCCTGGGCAGTAGAGAGTGACGGGATGCCATGCAGACTGTTAGGGTGTCTGTCCGTGTTTAGGGGAAAGGGGGGGGGTCATCGTTTCCGCTCTCAAAGCAAACTTGTGTTCTTGGATCTGGACATGAGTGAAAGCTGCAGAGATCTGTCTTTCCGCACCACTGGCTCCCCCTTAAATATTGCAATGGCTGCATCCCCCAAGGGGAAAACTGCACATGGATCTCAATTAAAGAATCCATCACAGCTCAGTGGCCCGTGGAGATAAGAGGGCCTCGCTGTCATCCCAGGTGGATCTACACAGCGCCTGGAAAAGCAGGAAGAGAATGCGGCAGGCTGGGTTCTTGGGCTGCTATAAGTAAAAGGAACCCACTCATTATAAAGACACAGTCTCCCTCTCAGGAACTTCTTCTTCTCTTTTTCATTCCAAGTGCTTTAATGAAGAGGATAACATGCTGGCTCCCAGTGACGGGTAAAATACATATAAGACACTATGGGGTGGTGGGGGGGGAGAGAACGTGCCTGATTACACTACACAGAAACTGGCTGCTTTTCCTCTCACCCTCAGAAGAGCACCTGTTGCCCAAGAGACCATGAACCCAAATCTGTGCATTTCCCCTTGTGCTGAATTCGAAAATGGCTGCTGTATATATCCATGAAAACCTTTATCCCCAGTCCTTCCCACTGCCTTATTAAACTCATTTCAACCCCCGCACACAAATAAAGTCCCCGGTCTTTTTCTTTTCTCCCATTCCAGCACGTGACTTTGTTCATCTTCATGCCTGGAGCAAGTTTTACAGACTCAAACATGAAAAGGAAACGCTGTCTGATAGCTAAACTGAGGTAAAAATAGGAACTGCATTATACCAGCCCATTTTTGATATAGACACCTACTGTTTTACTGATAAAAAAAAATCAAATCAAAAAAAAAAATCAAAAAATTATAAGAGACTGCAAAGGTATTTTAAAGCAAAGAATGTGGAAAATGATTTTAGGACAGAGAGATGTGTTTCAATAAGTGACTCAGACAAAACAAAAAAGTCTAGGGGATATTTTACCCTTCAAAGCAGGCTCTGCGCTTTGTCCTAGTATTAATTTAACATATTTTTGCTTCATTAGCTTTGTAACACATGTGCCAGTAGCCAAGCATTTATGAGCTAGAATGAAGTCAGCAGATTCTCACTCTCTCTGTAATTTAAGCAGATTTTCATGAGTAGCATACGTCGGTTACTGAGGAACAATGAGGTTAGCTTCTCTAAATAAGCCTTTGTTCGGCTTTTGTTTCCGTGTGTAATGCCGCAGCATGATCACAGCGCTGCGCTGACCTTCTTTCTGAATTCTCAAAGTGATTAAAGGCCAGGTGTGCGGCTTGTACTTAAAATAAGATTCATTTCACTCAAACAGATCAGGTCAATGATGTGAGTCTAGACAGATGTTTATATTATGTTATTGACAACTGAACAGAAATCAAGGAGGTGGCTAATCACAGCCCCCCCATAGTTCCCTTTATAAAAGAACGACACTGTTTGTACGATGTTTCTGTGCAAAAGGTGGAGTGACTGGAAATGTCTTTTCTGGTATTTAAAACGTCATTATAACATCAAAACAAACCAAATGACAACACACCATCCTTTTTAACTTAACAAATCACTTTCACACAATTAAAGGTTTCCAGAATCCGTATTTGAGGCAGAGCCTCTTGCATCTGATCTAAGGTTCGAGCCTCAGTGATGTCACTGTGAAGTGTTACATGAAATTCTACTGCAACAGAGAGTAACTGACTTTGTTGCACCACCAGGGTGGGGGGGGGTGGGGGGGGTGGGGGTGATCCAGTTAGCTGAAGTACCTCCGTCGTTCGGGATCTCAGCGTGTCAGGTACTTGCCCGGTTTTCGGGCGCCAGCAGCGAGGGCCGTGGGGGGCTCCATAACTCTCTAATAGCTCTCCTGCGTGGTGTCACCTGAAGCGCGCTGTGCTGGAACCCCGCAGGGCCGCCGTGGCACACGCAGACCGCCGTCATTTCAGCCTTCCCAGCTGGCATTTCCGGCAGCCGTCTGTAAAAGGGCTACGCTGAGGAAATGGAAAATTAAGACCGGTTAATATTCGGCGGGCGTGTCTCGCCGATTGAACTCCACCACGTGTTTAGCGGCAAGATACAGCCTTTCGGGAAACGGCCACAACTGGTATGTTTAGCTGGCTGGATTTTGAGTGCTGTCTGTGCTGGCATTCCAATAGGGGCTTGTAGGGTCCAGCTACCGTCCACCGCAGAACCACAGTGCTGTCGGCATGGTCCCGCTGCCTAGTTCATCTGTTTAAGGGGCCGTCGGTTGAAAGCTTCTCGCTCTGGTGTGGTTTTCTCCCAGCATTCATCCACCCAGGTGTGCTATGAGCAGCGGGAGGGTAATTTACTGCGAGTGACGGTGCTCCCTTCCTCAGAGATACCGTCACGCTTCCCTGCTGCCTGCCGTCAAACCACCTGCTTACCTTCACCTCCAGGCCTGTGGCGCATTTAAGTGAACGGCTCCCCGCGGATGACGAGGCAGGATTCGCCGTGCGGCGGGTGTTTTGGGGCGCAAGACAAAGTGTGGCACTTCGCCATCGCCGAAGAGAAATGCTGCCCCCCCCCCAATAGGAATCGCCATCCCTCATTAATTCTCCCTCCCACCTACTAACCCTCTGCTGACATTTACATCACATATAAATGGGGGGCTCATTGCTGACTGTTCAGTGCAGGCAGAATCCCGATAGCATGATGACAATAATAGGTTACTAACTGGAAAGGCACATAAGAGCCCCCCAAAGGTAAAGCTTTGTCTACTTAGGACAATGAAATGAGCTTTAAAACTCAATATTTTAACTTCCCTAGGATCATCTTTGACTCTAAATGTCAGTTTCATTGAATTACAGATTTTTCAATGCATTTATAAATGAAATTAAATCTATTTCTTCTGAGTCATACCATTTCAGTTTTAAATAAAATAGCTCTTTTTCGTGTTAAAAGCATTTTTTTCTATTTTCTTGGTTGAAATAACTTATAACTAGGTCTTTAGATTGCCTTGATTAAAGCTTCACAAATGAACATTTAAGTTAAACAGATTAATGAGGAGATTCATTCAATGTATCTTCAAAGCTCATGCAGTGTTGGGCACCTGTCAGTTATTTTGCTTCTGTCCAGGTTCTCCCATAGACTTCATATGGGCCTGCTGTCTAGAGACTGGGCATTCCTGGTCATCAGTGTTTTATCCTTTGCTTTCTTTCTTTGCCAGAAAGTTCTTATACATTGTTCAGCTGGGTCATTATCTTGCTGAAGAATGAAGAACTGGTCAGTCAGTCTGAATCCTGATGGAATGTTATACCTTGGGAGTCTGTGATGATTGTCTGCTGTCTGAAATTGCCATCAAAATTCACCAGCTTGGTCTCCAGCAAAGCAGAGCATGACACTGCCTATCCCATTCCTGACTGGTGTGCTCACCTTTACCTTTCTGCATCTTACATGAATCATGGTGATTGGACCCAAAGTTTGACTCATATGTCCAAAAGGCCAGTTTTTGTTCCTGTTAACAGAGACATGTTTACTGTTCAACACTTAGATAATACAGTAGATGATTTCAGGCACATGTGCTCAAACCTTTGACCACATCCCAGTTACACACATGCACACCTACAGGCAAGCTGGGCCTGTTTTTGGACTACGGGGGTAAAGCAGAGTTCCTAGAGGAAACCCCACGGTGACATAGGAAGAACATGCAAACGCTCATGGAGCCTTGGCAGAAACCTAAACGCAGGTCCCAGAGGCCTGAGACGACAGTGCTGCCCACTGCACCATCCCTCACCATTCCCCCGTGTCAGCTTTAAATCTATAAATCAACACAATTACCAAAGTAGCTAAAACTATGTTGATTTTCAGCCGCAATGCTTTCTGCAGGAATGTTTTTGAATACGAAGAATTTCAGTTTTTAATGCAGGAGACCAAAATAATACTGTGTGAGAGCCTTCTATGGCGGTGCGGTGGGGGGGCAGTGTAATGTGACCTGGGTTAGGCATCCTGATTATTTCCTCCTGTCCTTTGCTCCCACAATGTGAATAGATGTGTCCCACTAGTCATTCAGAGGAAGACCCAACGTACACATCTATACAAGTCTGGCCCACATACCTCAGTAATCTTTCTCCTACCTGCCAAACAATAGCTTTCCTTTCAACTTGACATGCTGTGTACTGTACTGTCCATCCTGCCATTTCTCCCAAACCGAACCCTGTGTTCCCGAAAATATCGAATCAAAGGTTGTTTCACATACCACAATGTCAATGATTTTAGTGTCTGTTCTCTTCTTCAGTGTATAGTTGACATTAAGGATCGACAGTGTCACTATATAAACATGCTTGCCCTGACATTCATCTTTGATAATAATGAAATCTAATGCTAGCAAAATAAGATCGATAAGGCCATCAAAGAAAACACAGCTAAAACACACATGAGTTATAATACTGTAAACAGCTTTTGAATTTTTTACTCCAAGTCCTTGGGAACAACTTTCAAATGGGCTTCCATTTGCATAAGCATCATTTTATGTCTTGTAGATATTACATCTAGCAAAATGTCACAGATTATTATTCTTTTATTTCATTTGAAAAGAAATTAGCGATTAATTCAGGCAGCTCCCTTAAATTTCATTGACTTACACTCTCCAGGCAAAACCCAGTTTTATTCATCTTGTAATCCATAGACTTCCATTGCCGTTTTGGCACTCACCAGATTAATTCCCTAGGACAGGGCTATTCAACTCCCGGTCCTCAAGGGCCGAGCCCTGCTGATTTTCCAGCCTTCCTTCACCTGTGAGCCAGGTGTGAAGCCTCTGACCAATCAGAATCAGCAATTATTAAACTAACTACCTGGGAGAACTGAAAACAAGGCCTGGATTTGGAATCGAGGGCCTGAGTTGAATATCCCTGCCCTAGGATATGGGTAGCAGTCGCAGATCTTGCTGGTTTTCCAGGTTTTTATTAAACCTCATTCCACTGCCTTACATGGTTCAATTGCTGGTGTTTATCATTATTATTTATGCAACTTTGTGTGGGAAAAATACATTACAGAACATCCTCAATAATAATAAAATTACTGTACTGTTTATAAATGTGTATTTGAATACATGTTTATTTTCCATTCTTTTGAGAAATATGAAAAAGTATCAAAAGCATGAGAACAAGAAATTAATTGAGGAATTGACCTTGCTAGGAACCATTTCCTGACAACAGATATTACTTTGTCCAAAATAATTATGCTTGATGAGCTAAAATGTTTATTTTAAAAAAAATAATTGAAACTTTGAAGAAACAGCTTTGTTATATAGCAGGGCTGCCCAATTCCATGCCTGGACACCATAATCAGCTAATTACCAAGTTTTGTGTCTGAGCAGGGAAATCTGCAAACTGTGTTGGATTCAGATCTGCCAGGACCAGAATTGGGGAACCCTGCCTAAGAGGGTAAAACCTCCTCAGCCATTGGAGCCAATGTCCAGGTGTGCAGAATGACAGCCCAATCACAATACAGAATGCAGAATTAATCAATCAAGCCCAAAAAATTGGATGCTTAGCACAGGAATATCCAGTGGGTTCTAAAGATGAGCATTAATGCTAGAACTATTACTGCACGTTACTTTTATTAAAATAGCATCTAACTCTGGAATATAAAATGTTAAAAGACAAAGGATCTCCACCCATTATGTTATAGTAAAGGGGTCAAATTAACCTGTCTTATGCAAATGCTGTAATTATGTCATTTGCCACTGTAAAATATCCTCAGTCATGTTACTTTAACGTTCTGTTTTAAGATATGTGCCCCATACTATCTTTCATTACACCCCAAAACTAGATGCACATTTACTTTGCATAGTTCAGACTTCATTTTCTCGTTCTCTCCTGTGTGCAATAAAAACATTCCCTTTGTTGTTTTCTATCTAATACACTTAGTTTTGCTAGGTAGATTAACATGTATCATTTTCTACAAGCTTCTTATTTGGTATTTGGAAAGACCTGTTGCTCTTTTCCTCCACTTAGGCACACACAGTCACACACACACCACTACACCTTAATAATACTTTTGTTAAGTTACAAGACACCACATCAAGTAAATATAGTTCATATCATACCGTCCCAACATTTTGGGAGAATCCCACTTAACAAAATGACCGTCTCCTCATTTAATTGTAATATTTTTGTTTTTTCAATGGATTGTCATGTCCGTCAGAAAGACAAAATACTGGCGTAGTAGGTTACCACCATACTTTCTGAAAAGACATAACTTTTTAAGTACTTTTTGGACCGGAAAATCGAGCCAAAGGATTATGCGTGTGTCTGTGCATGTGGATTAGGGTTATATTACATTGTGGGGACCAAATGTTCCCCACAATGTAATACTTTATTTTATTTTTTTTATGTTGCAGGGACAATTTTTCAGCTAACAACAAAGATCTGTGAATGCAATCAGAAATATATGATGATATAAATGCCAAAAGTCTTGTTTTTTTGTTTGGTTACTTATGGTTAAGGTTAGGACTGGGTAGGGGTTAAGGTCGTCATGTTGGGATTCCAGTTTTCCCCATAGAAATAAATGGTGAGTCCCCACAAAGATATAATTACAATCCTGTGTATATACAGCGCCCCCACAATTATCAGCACCCCTTGAAGAGGAACGCCATGCCTGCCGCCAGTGTTAAGCCCTGCCCATTCCCCATACAGACACAGATCATTTTGATGGTTGAACAGACACTAACTGTCCTGTATTGCTCACAGCTCATTGGCACCCAACCCTCTGCTTACTGATTTTCACTATCCTAATTGTCATTGACTGTATCGGAAGCTGAAGAATTAGTACCCACCTATTTCACTCCTTTTTTTCATAGGGGTGAAAAATGATAATACATTGTGGTAAGACACCTGTTTGCACTTTTTATAATGATTCGGAATAACTAGACAGATTATACACCGATCAGCTGTCACATTGAAACCAGGGACAGGTGAAGTGAACAACACTGATTATCTCATTAAAATGGCACCTGTGAAAGGTGCCATCATATAGTAGGCAAATGAACAGTCAGTCAGTTCATGAAGGAAAAATGGGCAGAAGGGGGGCCAACCATGTGTGGTGCAATTCCACAGGAGAACTACTGTAGTGCTACTGTAGTACAAATTGCTGTAAAAGTTAATGCTGGCTATAGAAAGGTGCCAGAATACACAATGCATTGCAGCTTGTTGTGTATGGTACTGCATAGCCGCGGACCAGTCAGAGTACCCAAGAACTCATGGGCTTGGGTTGCCATCCAATCCCTGGGAGTGTCTTCTTTTATGTGCAGCTCTCCCGGACAAAATAATATTCTTTACCAGGACACGAACTGTCCCATTTTTATTTTTATTTTTTTTTAAAATGTACTTCTAATTTAGAATTTCGTAGTTTCACATAAAACCCAACTTGGATTTTTTCTGCCGCTGTTCTTTTTTCTTCCTGGTTATTTTTATACATACAAACCTATGTCAGTGAATGGTTAAAACAGGTAAAACACAGCGACGAATTGGCCGTGTCTATACTATTATTTGATTGGTAGCACAAATACGAAGCTTACCTTGTTCCCTAGCAACTGCGTCGGCTGTAGTTTTGCCGCATACATCCACATCCACGACCCCACCGTAACTTAAATTGCTAACTAGATGTAACATTAGAGCAGGGGTCCCCAACTCCAGTCCTGGAGAGCTACTATCCAGTAGGTTTTCTGTCCCACTTGACCTCTGATGAGCCACATTTATTCCTGATATTTACCTGAGAACAGGTGTGGCTCATCAGAACCCGGGTAGGATAGAAAGCCTACTGCACGGTAGCTCTCCAGGACCAGAGTTGGAGACCCTTGCATTAGAGAGATTACACGGCACTTTGGGCAGAGCTTAGTAGGTGTCTCGTTTATGACATCATAAGTGGGAGGGGGCGCATCCCTTTAATCAGATTCGTCCATGGGGTTATATCCATATATGGTGGCTGATGCACTTGACTGAAAGCGCCACGTGTTGCTGATAAGGGCCATATGGTTGGGGGGGGGGGGTCGTTAAACTTTAATAGAACAAAAATACATTACATGTATTTATTAATGTGTTATTTTAATTACATTTTAAGAAAAAAAAACGTCCAACGGGGATCCGGCCGCAGCCTGCTGTAGAAGCAAGCACACGTATCCTGGCACATTCCGTATTTTAAAAGAAGAAAGCACTTGATGTCATTATATTTAACCAAAATGTTTAAAGAAGAAGACAAACTTCAGCAGTATTCACCAATGTTTTAATTTGTTGTTAGGTTGAAGAAAGCATTTAGCCTGCAAACTTTTAGGAGGAATTACCTTTACATCCGACACCGACAGTGGTTGAAGCACTGTCGCCAACTCCTCCGCAAGGAAAGTCACTATTGGCTGTTCCAAAAGTCACTAGTAGTCGCTAAATAATGCCATAGCCTCATTTGCATAATGTGCATGTAATTATAATTGACACTGTAGGGGAGAGGAATATTATTATGTGTTGGGAGAGACAAAAAGTGTTTTTCCAGATACGTCTAGAACTACAAATGAACTTTCTTCTGTTGATT
>JABFEA020000017.1:18443592-18457925 GCA_019775915.2 Cyphomyrus plagiostoma | reverse complement strand
TAGTTAAGTTCTCCCCAAGCGAGCTTGATGGGCCGAATGGCCTCCTCTCGTTTGTATAATTCTTATGTTCTTATGTTGTTATGTTCCTTGGAAGGGCTGTTGGAGAGCACTCCTCCCGGGGACTCTCTTGTACCACTGGGGGACTTCAATGCTCACATGGGCAATGGCAGTGTGACCTGGACGGGCGTGATTGGGAGGAAACCCCCCCCCCCCCGATCTGAACCTGACTGGTGTTTTGTTATTGGACTTCTGTGGTCATTACGGATTTTCCATAATGAACACCATGTTCAAGCATAAGGGTGTCCATATGTGCGCTTGGCACCAGGACACCCTAGGCCGCAGTTCAGTGATTGACTTTGTGGTCGTGTCATCAGACTTGCAGCCGCATGTATTGAACACTTGAGTGAGGAGAGGGGCAAAGCTGTCTACCGATTATGGCTCCACTGGTGGGGGAGGAAGCCGGTCAGACGTGGTAGACCCAATCATATAGTGCAGGTTTGCTGAGAACGTCTGGTTGAATCTCCTGCCAGAAGGAGCTTCAACTCCTACCTCCGGCAGAACTTCGCCCATGTCCCGGGGAAGGCGGGGGACATTGAGTCCAATTGGGCCATGTTCTACGCCTCCATTGTGCAGGCAGCTGACCAGAGGTATGGCCATAAGGTAGTCGGTGCCTGTCGTGGCAGCAATCCCTGAACTCGCTGGTGGCCATCGGCGGTAAGGGATGCCGTCAAGCTGAAGAAGGAGTCCTATCAGTTTGGCGAGGCCATGGACAATGACTTCCGGGCGGCTTTGAGGAGATTCTGGTCCACCATCCGGCAGCTCAGGGCAGGGAAGGCATCAACACTGTTTATGATGGGGATGGGGCGCTACTGACCTTAGCTCAGGACATTGTGGGTCGGTGGAAGGAATACGTTGAAAACCACCTCAATCCCACCAACACGCCTTTCAATATGGAAGCGGAGTCTGGGGACTTTTGGGTGGACTCACCTATCTGTGGGGTAGACGCCACTGAGGTGGTTAAAAAGGCAAAACTCTCGATTTACCAGTCATTCTACGTTCCTACTCTAACCTATGGTCATGAGCTGTGGGTAGTGACCAAAAGAACAAGGTCATGAATACAAGCAGCCAAAATGGGTTTCCTCCGCAGGGTGGCTGGGCTCTCCCTTAGAGATAGAGTGAGGAGCTCGGTCATTCAGGAGGGACTCAAAGTAGAACTGCTGCTCCTCCACATCAAAAAGAGCCAGATGAGGTGGGTAATGCATCTGGTCAGGATGCCTCCTAGACGCCTCCTTGGTGAGGTGTTCCGGGCATGTCCCACTGGGAGGAGACCCCAGGACATGCTCGAGAGACTATGTCTCCCAGCTGGGCTGGTAACACCTCGAGATTCCCCTAGAGGAGCTGGATGAAGTGGCTGGGGAGAGGGAAGTCTGGGTTTCCCTACTTAGACTGCTGCCCACATGAGCCCACCCGGAAAAGCGGTAGATGATGGATGGATGGATGAAGTATTGTAATTTTATATATAGATATGTGACTGTTAAAAATCACAAACATGCTTATCAATCACTGAAAGATACTGCTATAACAGAACATTCTCACTATTTTTTTTTTCAGATAATCTACTTCTGAAGAGATATAGTAAAGACATACATCTACAAATTTTTTATTCATTCCACAATCATACTTGGGCATAAAGTACACTTCTTCATGTTTCAGGTAGTTCTTTGGGAGCCTTTTGGGGGTTGTTTGTGTTCGCAGCTTCAAACACAGTTAGCGAACCAGTACAAAAAATTTTCGAACATCTAGTTCGTAACCTGACTGTCACGTCCAGCTCCGTCCCATCCTCGTGTGTGCCATGCCCACCTCATTACCCCATGTTTCTACCTGATTGTTCTCACCTCTTTCTTGTTCTTGTCTGCTTATCCCCTGTATTTAGTCTGCGTCTGACGTTCAGTCCGGTACATCTGTCATTAGCGTTGGTCATGTCGGTTTGTGTGCCCCGGTTGTGTCAATAAATCCTGTTTTACCTGACGTTTGGCTGGACTTACCTGCTTGCCCACTCGCTCACCGACATGGAGTGTGACGTTGACCTGTTTGTGAACAGGACTGTTCATGGGTCGAGGTAACGCTGTACGGTGTACAGTGTATTTTGGATACACAAATGCTATTTTGAAATCTTGGTGACACAATTAGCCAAGCAGGTTCAGCATTTGAGCTTTTCTTTTACAATATATTTTTACTATCTATTATAATGTTCAAATTGATCCTTTCTGGCAATATTTTGGTATTTTTAAAATATAGCATGAAAAAAAATGCATTTT
This sequence comes from Cyphomyrus plagiostoma, assembly GCA_019775915.2. Classification (NCBI taxonomy): domain Eukaryota; kingdom Metazoa; phylum Chordata; class Actinopteri; order Osteoglossiformes; family Mormyridae; genus Cyphomyrus; species Cyphomyrus plagiostoma. The sequence goes on along the minus strand of JABFEA020000017.1, from coordinate 18,455,607 downwards.
TTACATACCACCTTTCAATGAAGTAACTTCATCTCACACTGAAAAAAATGAGAAAAAAAATCCTACCTTTCATTGAAATTAACTTAATCAGCGAAAAATAAATCTGTCATCAAATAATTATTTTTAACAAAGACACATGGGTCACAATTATGGGCACCCCTTGAAATTTACATTATATGGACAAAAGTATTGGGACACTTGACTATTACACCTACAGGAACCTCTTTGCTATCCCCTTTGCAGCAATCACAGCTGCCACTCTTCTGGGAAGGCTTTCCACAAGATTTTGGAGTGTGTCTGTGGGAGTTCTTGCCCATTCATCCAGAAGAGCATTTGTGAGGTCAGGCACCAATGATGGACATGAAGGCCTGGCTCACAATCTCCATTCTAGTTCATCCCAAAAGTGATTGATGGGGTTGAGATCAGGGCTCTGTGTGAGTTCTCCTACATCAGACTCACCCAACTATGTCTTTATGAACCTTGCTTTGGGTACCAGGGCACAATCATGCTGGAACAAAAAAAGAACCCCCCCCCCCCCAACTGTTCCCACAAAGTTGGAAGCATGGAATTGTCAGAAATGACCTGCTATGCTGAAGCTGGATCTAAGGGGTATAGCCCAACTCCCGACAAACAGCCCATTCCATTATCCCTCCTCCGTTAAACTTTACTGTTGGCACAATGCAGTCAGGCAGGTAAAGTTTTCCTGGCATCTGCCAAAACCAGATTCATCCATCAGACTGCCAGGCAGAGAAGTGTGATATGTCACGCCACAGAACTTGTTTCCACTGCTCCAGAGTGCAGTGCGGTTGTGCGTTACAACACATCATTTGATGTTTGCCATTGTGCTTAGGGATGCAAAGCTTGCATGCAGTTGCTTAGCCATAAAAGTCCATTCCATGAAGCTCTCGGTGCACAGTTTTTGTGCTGGTGTTAATGGTAAAGGAAGGTTGGAACTGTACAGTTGAGTCAACAGAGCATTGGCGATTTCAGCAGTTCACAACCCTGCTCTGGTTTATGTGGTCACTTACTGACTGAGTATCTGTTGATCCTAATCACTTACACTTTGAAATATTACCACTTACAGATGATCCTGGAATATCTAGCAGGAAAGACATTTCACAGGCTTACTTATTGCAAAGGTGGCAACCTATGACAGCACCACGCTTGAATTCACTGAGCTCCACCATTCTTTCACAGATGTTTGTAAACCTGGCATCATGACACGATGCTTGATTTTATATACCTGTGGCCTTGGGTCTGAATGATACACCTGAATTCAATGATTAAGACGTGTGTCCCAATACTTTTGTCCATACAGTGTATTTGCCATGCAATTACAAACTTTTCAACTTAGATCTTAACACACTGAGCCACACACCCCCCAGGAAATATAACATTCCCATTTTCCTGAAGAGCAGAAATGGAGTTACAAGCACACCTTCAACAAAGCAATGCTCCAGTATCTATCAGCATGTTTATGGTCCACATGAGCATTTCTGAGAGAAATACAGATCATGCAGTTATCTCCCATCTCCCACTGCTTCAAAGGTGATAAAGACTAGCAATAGTATCTTCGCTCAGTGGGGATTTGAAGCACACAACTAATAAAATATGTGAAGATTTGGCCGTCTGACCATGAGATTGTGACAATCTGGAGAATGTTGTATTGACACAATGACAGTAAATTGAATTCACCTGGGCTACTGATAAAAGTAGTTTTTATATGAGTTGTGCTTCCAAAGACTTAATAATTAATGGACTCTGCACATCACATACATGCACATCAGACACACAAATAACGCAATTCATGATTAAATCTCTTTAGGGTCAAGGCTCAGTGTTGCAATAAATAATTCTGTTTTATGACTAAGCAGGCCAGGCTGAGGATTCTGAATTGTCAGATGGTATTCATTATAAAGGTATTATGCTGTCTATGTGCCCTGAAGATGAGATTTATAGTGACGGTGTCTGTCTATGATTAAGTGACGGATGCATATGCAAATATGCATGTCTCAGAAACACTTTATATCAGATCTAATTAAAAAGAAAGCCAAGGATTTCTTTCATTATAGTATTCATGCTAAATGTGCCTGCTTATCAGAGTTTGTACTGTACAGCCATGGGCAAAAGTTTTGAGAATGACACAAGTGGGCCTACTGGTTTTCACAAAGTGTACTGCTTCGTTGTTTGTAGGTCTTTTTGCTAAATGTTTCTATGCTGTATTTCATATATGTCAAAGACTTTTATTGACAGTTACATTAATTTTATGCAAAAAGTCAATTTTTGCAGTGTTGCCCTTTCTTTTTCCAAGACCTCTACAATTTGGCCTGACATGCTGTGAATCCAGTTCTGGGCCAAATCCTGACTGATGGCAGCCCATTCTCGCATAATCAATGCTTGGAGTTTGTCAGAATTTGTGGGTTTTTGTTTATCCACCCGCCTCTTGAGGATTGACCACAAGTTCTCAATGGGATTAAAGTCTAGGGAGTTTCCTGGCCATAAATCCAAAATGTTAATGTTCTGTTTCCCAAGCCACTTAATGATCACTTTTGCCTTAATAACACAGTGCTCCATCATACTGGAAAAGGCATTGTACATCACCAAATTGTCCTTGGATGGTTGGCAGAAGTTACTCTTGGAGGATGTTTCGGTACCGTTCTTTATTCATGGCTGTGCTCTTAGATAAATTTGTGATTGAGCCCACTCCCTTGGCTGAGAAGCAACCCCACACATGAATGGTCTCAGGATGCTTTACTGCTGGTATGACACAGGACTGATGGTAGTGCTGTACCTTTTGTAGAATATTAGTCAGATGTTTTTCTTGGAGAGAAGTGGCTTCTTTTCCGTCCTTCCTGACACCAGGCCATCATCCAAAAGTCTTTGCCTCACTGTGTGTGCAGATGCACTCACACCTGTCTGCTGCCATTCCTGAGCAAGCTCTGCACTGGGGGTGCCCCGATCCCACAGCTGAATCAACTTTAGGGAATGGTCCTGACGCTTGCTGGCCCTGAAGTCTTCTTCACAACAACTGAACCTCTCTCCTTGAAGTTCTTGATAATCTGATAAATGGTTGATTTAGGTACAATCTTACTAGCAGCAATATCCTTGCCTGTGAAGCCCTTTTTGTATATAAAAAAAAGCAGTGATGACTGTGTGTGTTTCCTTGCAGGTAACCATGGTTAACAGAAGAATAACAATTATTTCAAGCACCAGCCTCCTTTTAAAGCATCCAGTTTGCTATTCTAATTCAATCAGCATGACAGAATGATCTCCAGCCTTGCCCTCATCACTCTCACCTGTGTTAATGAGAGAATCACTGAAATGATGTCAGCTAGTCCTTTTGTGGCAGAGCTGAAATGCAGTGGAAATGGGTTTTAAAGTTTAAATGGGGATTAAGTTCATTTTCATTGCAAAGAGGGACTTAATTAATTAATTGCAATGAGCAGGAAATCTTGCCGTAAAACTGGAATATTTGGTAGTATCAAAAATACATATTCAGTGAATCCAGTGTGTCATTCAGAAATACATATCCAGTGAATCCAGTGTATCACCCAGAAATACATATCCAGTGCATGGTCATGGTGAGCCTGGAGCATAACCCAGAATGCCTCGTGTATAATACAGGTGACCCACTGGGCAAGATTCCAGTCCATCTCAGGTCACACACCAACTCACACACATTAGGTAATTCAGAGACACCAACACACCTAAACTAGTCTTTGCCTGCCTCAGGAAACTGGATAGCCCAGTGGAACCCCACATCAACATGGAAAGAGCATGAAAATCCCTAACATGCCGAGGCAAGGGGAAACACAGTCAGTAATATAAAGGTGTGGATCACTGCTCAGGACTTCCTTGGGTGCCCTGAAGTCTGCTCACTAGACGTGGAAATGTCAGGTCCATAATGTAAAAATCCAGACCAAGTTGAGTACTCTGTGACTGTGACTCTGTGACTGTGACTCTGTGACTGTGACTCTTTATGCTCAACTGGCTGGTTAAAACAAAATGTTGGTCTACATTTTTATTTTCTGCGCCTGAAATTTCAACCTCTGCTGCTCACTGAGCCATTGTGTCTGCAGACTTTCTGCATTCTTAATGTTTACAGTATGTTTATGTTCATTGAGACAACAGGACAAAACATTTTATAGCTACAATGAAAGGTAGGCAGAGTATTAGCCTGTCTCTAGTAAAGGGGTGCTCCCTAAGGATAGCAAGGTGTGGGATCCAAAATTGCCACTTCACACTTTGGCCAATATCTAGCCTGAGGGCATCACTGAAGACCACAAGTGCCACCTCAGGCAGTCAGGGGAGGGCAGCTTGTGCCAAAAATACACCGGAAAGTCAAAAACTTGAAAAATTTGACTTTGCTTGCAACTCAAATATGACAAAAAAATTAAATAATAATCCATCTAGAAATGTAAGTTTTAGAATTTCACTAACAAAGTACAAAGACACTATTCTTGAAGATTAGTCACCATATATATGATAAAAAAAATCATATTTATCTGGAAATTGCTGGAAATGCTTGCAGGTCCGTAACATTTAATCAGTTTTATCAACTGTTCTGTGTACTTATGCTCTTTACGTCCCAAAAGTTATGCTTAAACAACTGATTTCTCATCTTTCTAGAATGAGGCTATAATTTCACTGTGAAGTCTAACAGATTGTAGTAAAAGAATTTGGAGGTCCTAGCGAAGACCAAGCAGGTTTAATGACAAGCACCAAGACATCATCCAAGAATCAGCTTCAAAACTTAGGCCATGTTCAAAACCGACCCAGAGCAAGACGGGTACCAAGTGCAAAAAAACTGCCAAAATGGTCAGAACACAGGTAAACATTTAGGAGTCAGTCGAGGTTGTCATTACAGTATCAGAGCGGTTTATCCTACATGATGTGCCATTTGTGTGGGTGTGCTTTTCATTTCGTTGTACTTTTTACTGTGATTAAGAAAAAATCCCCCTTGAAACCTTACCAAATCATGTCAAATATAGTTCAGAGATGTTCCGTGATTGCTAAATTATTTGGTGAACTGCATAATCTATCTCTAAGAACTGCAATAAAATCATCACCTTCCCAATGCCATTATTTGTCTTCTCTTCTGAGAATCTGAGTTATTATTTCATATAAATCTGGGTATTCCCGCTCTTCACATTCCACTGGTGCCATTTGTCCAATGGAAGCCTAAAACTCATGTTAGCATCGATATTTATCTATTCAGTAGCAATGTAAAAGTGAATGAAGCTTGAGATCACAGGGCAGGTTAGTCCATGCTCGTGGTGGCGGAAAAATTATTACTCTGCCAGCCCCTGAGATTCTTCAGACGGATCCATGAGCAACTGAACCCAACGTTTTGCACTGCAGCAAAACCTGCCATGAAACCTGAACCAATGTTTGGTCATGCATGCGTAGTGAAAAGTCTTTATGGAATGAATCATACAGTTATTGCTCCATGTGGAATTTCACACACAGGGTACAAGTCAGCCAAGAGGCTTGGATTGTTTAACAGTGTCACAGTGAAATTGTTTATGATTGTAGCAAAACAAGACATGTTGATTTCAATTAAATTATTCACTCCTCATTCCTACTAATTATAACCTTTCATCCATCCATCCATTTTCTTCCGCTTATCCGGGGTTGGGACGCAGAAGCAGAAGTCTAAGGAGATATGTCCAGACCCCCTCTCACCAGCCACCTCCTCTAGCTCCACTGGGGAAATACCAAGGTGTTCCCATGCCAGCCAAGAGAAATGATCTCTCCAAAGTATCTCGAGTCTGGTTCAGGGCCTCCTCCCATTTGGACATGCCAGAAAGCACCTCTCCAGGGAGCCATCCAGGACCCATCCAAACCACCTCAACTAGCTCTTTTCGATGTGGAGGAGCAGCAGTTCTACTTTGAGCCCCTCCTGAATGTCTGAGCTCCTCACCCTCTCTCTAAGGCTGATTTCAGTCACCCTGGGGAGAAAACTCATTTTGGCCACTTGTATCTGTGATCTCGTTCTTTTAGTCACTGCCCAGACCTCATGACCATAGGTGAGGGTAGTAACATATAGTGGTACCTCAGAACTCGAATTTAATCCATTCATTCCTAAAAAGTTCGAGCTCTGATCGAATTTTCCCCATAAGAAATAATGGAAAACCAATTAATTGGTTCCCGGCCACAAAAAACTACACCTAAATATGTTTTTTAAGCATTTAAGCACAAAATGAACCGGATAAAACAAGAAGATCATATACTGTACTAAACACATCTAAGCACATTTATCAAGACAGTAATCTGTAAAGTAAGAAAATAAATGTATCCAAACAACGTGTCCTGCCCTGATCGTCCGCTCCTTCCATGTGTCACGCCCTCTTGTTAACCTCATGTGGAATCCCCATGTGATCAGCTGTTTCTTGTTGTTGCCATTAGTCCTCTGTATTTCGTCTGTGTTTCAGTTTGTTTCCCCAGTCCGGTCCTTGTATTGTCCGTCTATGTTTTGCCTGCCTTACCTGTAATTAAACCCCGTATTCCCTGATACCCTGACGTCTGCGTCTTTGTCTCCATTCCGTCCCCGCTCTGCACAATAATATTATTGTGATTAAATGTATTAATGGTTTATTATTAATATTAAAATAAATAAGATTTTTTTTTTCTATTTTTAAATGTATTTTATTACATAATAATAATTACTGTTACTCTCTATCATTGTTGAAATGTATTTTTACTGTCTAAATATATGTATTCAGTTAATGTAAACATGCATGGTGTTATCACAGCTAACGCGAGGCTGAGACTGAAGCGTTACCCTTTCTTTCCACTGAGACAAGCAGCATGACTCATTTCCCTGCACATACAAGTTATTTTAGTTCGGCGTTCACGGTTTGACTTCTAAGATTCAGATCAAGCTCTAGGTAATTTTTTTCAAACTTGTTGGTTCAAGTTTTAAGAAAATTGAGTTCTAATGTGTTGAAGAACTGAGGTACCACTGTATATTGACTGGTAAATTGCAAGCTTTTCCTTTTAGCTCTGCTCCCTCTTCTCCAAAGCAGAATGGTACAGCATCCATAATACTGCTAACACTGCATCAATCTGTCTCTCGATTTGCCTCTCCTTTCTTCTCTTATTTGTAAATAAGATCCCATGATAAACTCTTTGACTTAAGGCAGCCACTCATTCTTAAGGCACACCCCTCTTTTCCAATTGAGAACCATATCCTCAGACTTGGAGGTGCTGATCCTAATCCTGTCCACCTCACACTCAGCTGCAAACCGCCCCAGTGCATGCTGCAGGTCACAGCCTAATAACACTAATACGACCATATCATCTGCAAAAAGCAACAATGTAATCCAAACCAAACCCCCTCTGCCCCTTAGCTATGCATAGAAATTATATAAAAGTTATGAACAGAATAAATGACAAAAGGCAGCCCTGGTAGTAGATAAAAGTAGATAAAAGGCCTGGAGTTGATTTGAGGTGACTTGTTTGCATTGAGAGAGAGAACTCAGCAACCCAAAAAGGCCTGGACGTCCACGGACGAAAACAGTAGTGGGTGATCGCAGAATAATTTCCATGGTGAAGAGAAACCCCTTCGTTACAGCCAACCAAGTGAACAGGGAAGGGAAGACTGCATGAAAGCAAATACAGAGGCTTCACTGCAAGATGCAAACCACTCCCAAGCCTTAAGAATAGAAAGGCTAGATTGGACTTTGCAAAAAAAAATCTAAAAAAGCCTGGAACGGCATTCTTTGGACAGATGAAACCAAGATCAACCTGTATCAGAATTATGGAAAGAAAAAAGTATGGAGAAGGGCTGGAACAGCTTATGGTCCAAAGAACACTGCATCATCTGTAAAACATGATGGAGGCAGTGTGATGGTTAGGGTGTGCATGGCTGCCAGTGGCATGGTGGAGGCAGCGTGATGGCTTGGGTGTGCATGGCTGCCAGTGGCATGGTGGAGGCAGTGTGATGGCTTGGGTGTGCATGGCTGCCAGTGGCACTGGGTCTTTAGTGTTTCCTGATGATGTGACACAGGATGCAAGCAGCCAATAGAATGCTGAGGTGTTCAGAGACATCATGTCTGCTCAAATCCAGCCAAATGCAGTCAAATTGACTGGGTGGTGTTTCATAATACAGATGGACAATGACCCAAAACACACTGCAAAAGCAACCCAGGACTTTATTAAAGTGAAGAAGTGGAATATTCTCGAATGGCCAAGTCAGTCACCTGCACTCAGACAGATGATCATACATTTCACTTGCTAAAGACTAAACTACAGACAGAAAGATCCTTGAACAAACAGCAACTGAAAGCTGCTGCAGTAAAGGCCTGGCAGAGCATTAAAAAGGAGGAAACTCAGCATCTGGTCATATCCATGAGTTCAAGACTTCAGGCAGTCTTTGTCTGCAAAGGGTTTTCAGCTAAATATTAGAATTTAACATTTTATTTTTTTTACTTTTCTGTATTACGGCAAGTCTGTCAATGCCGGTGAATCATCTGTAGGAAGAAAAACTGTTCCATAAAAATAATAATTATGTAAAAAATGCTTGATAGTGGGGTTAATTTTAGTAGGAGGCAGCAGTATTGCCCAAATTAAGTAGAACAGACATAGTGACAATATTGCTGTGGAAGTTATATAGGAACATGCAAATAAATAACTAAAATGTAAAAATTACTGTACAATATTTCCACATGCTTAACCATTTTACTGGACAATACCTCATTATGAACATTGTTTGTGACTGTGTTCATTAACGAAGCGTGTTTTCGGTTTTCGTTACGTTTTTAGGCCTCTATTGCCCCAGGAGAGTACTTGTACGATAACATTTGAAATGAATAAAGGTGCTAGATGGTGAACAAGGAAGCTTCTTCAATTCACAGGCCAGCTCACCGTGATTATTTAGCAGTGGTTTGAATAATTTCTCCATTATAACATTTTTCAAAAAGTAGATTGTCATTGCACAGAGTCATAGGCTCCCTGTCTGCAGTATTATCCAATTGGTGATTTCTAAACTTAACCTTGTTATCATATTAATATCGCTTGTAAGTTTAAAATGCATAAAAGCACCACATAAATTTGTGTACTGCATCAAAGCTTTTTGACATTGTCAGGAACCTCTATTTAAACAAATAAATAAATAAACAATACTCTTTTTCACTAGGCAAGGCATGCCCAGACATCTAAGGCAAGATAAGATCAATTCAGTTTATTTATATAATTCTATTGAGGTTTATTTTACCATCATTTTTTATTGATAACGAGTGGTATGCTGTCAAAAGAAAGGTCCATAAAGCCACTGCAAAAATATTAAAATTGTTCTTTTCATGGATAAGGAAGCCTCACAAGGTAACCAAGAGGTAAGAAACATATTGGATAATAAATAATTGTTTTGAAGGTATTTTATGGCTGATTTAAGACACGGGTCATCAACGACCATCTTAACATAAGAGATAGGAACAGAAAACTTATTTGACAAAGGTTAATAAAGCATTACAGTATCTCCTATTGATAGTCATATTGTTACGTACGCCAGTAGTGCAAGGCGGCGGAGGAGGGAGTTTAGGCAGGAATACGGGAAAACGAGGGGTTTATTGCCGAGCACACCAACATAAAACAACGTTAATGCCGCATCTGCCGGAAGAGACGCAGACGCAGACCTAAATACGCTAGACAGGCACAAGACAGGCGTGCGGCAACGCCACACAGGTGAAAACAATTGGCGATCACAAGAGGTAACAAGGTGGGCGTGGCACACAGGAGGAGCGGATGGAGCTTGGACGCAACATATATGGCAGTACAGTGTTAATTGTAATATTTAATGAGGTACAGTGAAGCTATTTTTAAGTATATATTTCATAAGCTCCAATGAAGCGCTAATATATAATGCACTATAGATGCTTTCATAATGCATTATAATAGTCAGTATAAGAATTAAGGATGCGCTGTACTGCATTATGCTTTTTTACAAATATTCATAACCTTGTTTATGATGCTTTATCAATGCATTATTATGTATTATAAATGTGTGTGTGGATTCTTATAGACATGGCATTCATAGAAAGTGTTACCAGTTGAATTGAAGTATTACTTGATTTTTTAGAATTTTTCAGGACTGATGAATTCCATTAAAGACATTTTGCAATGCTTCAAAATGATGAGTTTTTTGACACTTCTGACATCCTTTGAAGTCAAGCGGTAACCTTCAAGACTGAAAGGTTTTTTTTTTGTCATTGTGTTACACACAACAAAATTACTATATTAACCCAAACCAAAGTAATACAAGGATTCCCTTGCAAAATCTGAGAGTTCCATAAACTGTATTAACACAGTACTCTACTGTATATGAGGTACTGTATTTTGTGTTCCTTGAATATAATTTGTATGAAGAATTAAGCATGGTTGTTTTGGATTCAGAAATGTACTGGATTTAGCCAGACAGAGGATTGGATCATTTATATTCAATCAGTTTCATTTCATCCATTCATTAAAGTGTTACATCTATAACACTGTGTGATATCGCTGTGTGTCTACAGGTACTGTTTATGTCATGTTTGATTTTGTATTTGGCTTGTATTCTTTCTTTCTTTCTTTCTTTCTTTCTTTCTTTGTATTTGTTTTCTAACATATTGCAATGTTTCTTTTTTATTCGCCTGTTGCATTTTTACCTGAAATGGTATATGTATATTTGGGCCTTGGTCTTATTTTAAAGTTTATAAATAATATTTTATGGGAAACTCATTTTAAATGGAAAATCACCTAAACAGCTGGTATCTTTGTCCCCATGAAAGAAAAATAATATAGTCTTAAAATTGTTTTTTTCTAGCTTTTTTAAAAAAAGATTCACTTCAACTAATTTGTGTAATTGCTGTAAATTACTATAAAATGAGGCGAAAATACTTGAATGAATCATTCTGCACTTTGAAGGTATCTTGGATGAGTTATGCAGTACTGAATGAGTGCTGTACATTTATTTTTACATTACAATCTGCATTCAACTTTAAAACCTTTTGGTATAGTCTTTTTTAATTCTGTTTTTATTTATTATATTCAGTTTGCATGCTGTTTTAATTTTTAAATTTTGCTGCTCTATTTTGTACTGTCCACTTTCTGCCGTGACAAAGAGAATTTCCCACTTGTGGGACTAATAAAGGATTATCTTATCTTATCTTATCTTATCTTAACCACGTTGCTTGTGTGAGGCTTTCTCAGGTCTTCATAAGCAAGCCATTTATTTAATGCTCCTCACAGGGCCAGCAACATATCCATAATTAACGTATGCATAATGTTCTTCTTTATTTAACTTTCTGTAATATTTTGCATTTCCTGGCCAACACACAGATCATCTAAAAAATCCAGCAACACTGAACCAAACAAAAACACAAACAAACAGGGCGTAACCCAAGCTAGTGTATTATATTTTTCTCTACATGGTTGAAAATAAATGTTTTAGACTTTCAGACTTATCTTCTCGGACCCATATATTTCGCTTCAATGTAGATAACATTTTGCAATGATTTTTTTTTTCTAACACTTAGTACCACAATAGATAATCTTGCTGTAGAAACGGCTACCAGAAACAAGAAAGAAATATCTTAAAAAAATGCAGATTGGTGGAGCCACCCCTAGATATAAACAGCAGACATTAGTTTATTGAATGTCCTTCAGCATATCCAGTCCTATCTGAAAAGCTATTCAAAAGCTTCCCAAATTGAGTATGACACACAGCATATGTAACCAGTGCTTTGGCATATAATTTAAAAGCATGTCAATGTAGTTTACATTTTTATGTTTCTGCTGCCAATGTGTAGTCACATGGGTATGGTCTGTTTCTTTATTTATTTATTTGTTATTAAACAATTATAGTGAATATTTATTTATCTGTGAATACAATACCTCACTTTGAAATTTACTTTCATATCTTTCCAGCACCATCTTATCCCTACCTAATCTTCAAAAGATAAGTATTCCCAGCACAATATGAAGATTGTCTTCTATTGATTATATATTTCAGCTGTAAATGTCAGATTTGATCAGAAA
>JABFEA020000017.1:18417256-18433553 GCA_019775915.2 Cyphomyrus plagiostoma | reverse complement strand
ACCACACCCCTAAATGCATTGAAGCAACTGCCATGTGATTGGTTGATTAGATAATTGTATTAATGAGAAATTGAACAAGTGTTCCTAATAATCCTTTAGATGAGTGTATATATATTACAGCACCTTTGGCCTTTGCAGGTGAAATAAAATCACATTCAAGTAGTGTCTACATCAAAGTTGATTCAGTCTTCAAAGCCCAGCATCGGGTCTATCAGAGCAACAGCGTCGAGTGACACATAAGCAGAATCCGGAACTCCAAAGCTTTGGCATTTATGGACGAGCTCCCAAGGTCTGCAGGGGAAATGAAATAATAATGGCAGCACGTGTCTCCACTCTGCACTTTCTTCATTAAGCTGTTTCACATGCCGGTATAAATTTACATAATTAATCAACCGCCTCCAGCAAATATTTCCTCGTTAGAAGGGCTGTTATTACACTTTATTAAGTTGAAAATCAAGGTTTTTGAGCGGGTTTTTGAGCGATACTGCGCTGGTGAAAATGCAGAAAAACAGAACAAAAATGAATATACCTCTGTGGCTGAATGTCACTGTAGTGGAAAGAAGTATCTGCAAATTATACTACTATAAAGTTTCTGTAAGGATTTTGGTAAACTTTTGCAGATATAGCGTGCACGTCAGATATCAAGAAGGACACTAGGAAAATCTAAGTGGGGGGGGCTTTCAGTCATTCTTCTGAAAGGGGCAGGTGTCCTCGTGCACGTCTGTGTGAAGGTATGAGACCACTGTGTGGTTTAATGACAAGTGATTTTGTGCATGCCTTATTCTACTTGCTTAGGAGAGAAAAAGAGACGTACAGAGAGGTCCTACTCTTAAACGTCTGATCTGAGAACATTCTATTCATTTATTTTACTCAGAAACCCTCCCTGATGCCACACTTGTCCTGACGGCTGATTGTTCTTAGCTGAGAGTACTGCTGTCTGATTGTGGCCCAGAACTGCTCCTGCTTTTCTCCTGTGGATTTCCTTCCATGCTGTTTGGGGCTGAATTGCCTTGTCTTAGATGGCTTAGTGATGGCAGATAAGGAAGGCAGATGTGTTTTGGCTGGATCCCAAAGCGAATGTGGGTGCAGTAAAGATGTACTTTCCCAGTGTTTTACCCACAATGCCACACAACCTACATTTTTATGCAAATAGCACATTTGCTTTTACAATAGACTTGATAGACTACTATTCATTCATCTGTCTATCTGTCCTGTATACCGCAAGGTCACAGTGAGTCCAGAGTCTATCCCAGGAAGCACAGTATTTAAACATTAGCATTCTTGGCAAGTTAGTGTATCACATTTCTTGTCAGATTTAAGAAAACTGGTCTATAGTGGAAAAAAAAATCAAAGCTTCATTTGAGTGTTCATAACACAACAGGGTGCTCCAACGCAGCATTGTTTCCGTTTAAACAAACATTTTGCACGTTTCGCCTATAACGTACCTCTGCACTTAGATGACTTACTTGATTGGGTCCCATCATGCCCACAAGAGCACTGTCCCCGCATGAAGACATGGGATTTCTGTTTTGTTTCCTGAAAACTGATGTGAATTAGACACTAATGAAGGGTCATATTTGGCAATCATGATCAATACTGCACTACAGAGAATAGATCTCCTTTGTTTCCTTTGAAATAATAGTAGGACCATCAAGAGGGAAAAGGAGGGAACATTTACCAGGCTGCATTTTGGATCATGCAATTAAAACATTTAGGTGCCCTTTAATTCTAGGTTATGCAATGACATTTTTTACTTAATGACAGATCATATCTGTCTAGACATTGTTACAGCGAATAAACCCTCAGTATTACTAGAGTCATCTGGAATGTTTTTTTCTGTACAGCTCATCATAACTTTAAAGTTATGATAACTATAACAATTTCTGGTGGACTCATCGGCCATTAGACCAAACTCATTAGGCCAGGTTAGGCAATCAGTCTTTGTTAGTATCTTTAGATCCTACAACACAATGCACAGAATCAGGATTGCTGTGGCCATTTTCAGATTTTTTTCAGAAATTGAATCACCTGGGTTGTTGAAACAGTTTAATAAAACCCATTTTGTTTGAGCGAATATGAAAAATCACAATACAGATTATAACAGATCAATTGATTCCTTATGATTTGTTCAATAATAAGAGGTTCTTCTGGCCTCTGTACATTTTTTCCCAGTTTGAAATGTTCTACTTACTTTGTCTCTGGGGGCATCTTGGATCACATTAGAGATGAGAGTTCTAGGCCATCTAAAAATTCAGTGCATCTTGGACCTAAAAGCAAACCCCCTTTCACTGAGCATTTGCTTTGGGCTCCAAAATGACAACAGAAATGCATAATAAATAAACCTAGAAAGTCATAGCCTATGATTACATCTAACTTATTAGAAAATGTTATTTGAGGTCACACAGCACATTCCTGGTGCAGATATTGGGCCTATTGAGAACACAGACAGAACACTCTCCAAATTTATCACCTCAAAATTATGAAAGTATATCGGTCTTACGTGTGTGGTATTAGCTTCAGTTATACATCATAAACAAGGAGTAACCACAACTAATTACATTTCAGCCCCCTATTGGGACAAGCTTTCTACAAAAGATACAGCAAGTCAATTCCATCCAGTTGAATTTTATGTTGGTCTTCATCCTTGTCGTATGGATCTCATATGGATCAGACTCCCCACTGGAATCAATTGTTAGATCTTAGCCATGTCTGTTATCCTCTTACACAGATCAAGCTGTTCACAAATAATTCAATAAAACGTTAGACACAGGCAGTCACACAGAAACTGGATCAGACCCACAGCACTGGTTTTGAAACTCAGTATTGCTCAGTGTGCTTTTGTGCGGCTTATATAAAGGTAAATTAGGTGTCTAAATGTGACACCTGGATCAATTCAGCCTGGTTTTTATGTGACACCGTGTTTAACTAAAGGCCACTTTCAGATTCTCTTATCCCCAGAGTCTAAGGAAACATCTGCATCTGTACATGGGCGACATCATTACTTATTATGATTGTCTATTAAGGCAGAAAATTCTGGGGTCTCACTTGTTGTGCTTGCAAGCACTAAACAGGAAATGGCAATATAAAACATTTAGAAATACTGGAATGTCCAGTACTTTAGCAGAAGTATGCAATGGAACTCTTAGGCCAGAAGCCATAGTAAAATTCTATAGAGAAGGATTCCCTCAGACTAGCAGAGTCCTCGCACTCCCCATTAACTCCTGTGGTGCTGCTCTGTGCTCTGTTTGAACCAGAACACTCCATGCATCTTTGTAGTCATTTTGGCTCTGGGTAGTTCAAAGGTTATGGTTTGGGCTTCCACTGCTAAGAGAGCCCTTGAGGTGACTTATAGCCGCTGCTGGAGTAGATTGACAAAAGGTAGAGCGAGGACAAAATGACCCTGTTTTTGTGCATTAATTTGTTCCAGATTTTCCTTATTCTAGTATCCAGATATGGCATCATGTTTCTTGATAGTAACTGTGGCAATTTTTGTTTGTTTATGCTGATCACTCTTGTTGTCTTACTCACTCGCAGCTCCCATCTGTTCCTGGAAAGAGTACGGCTAAGTACAGCTCTGGTCACTTCAGAAATCTCCGTATCTCGTAGCCAGGTTTCCATGGTTGCACAGGTTTTCCAACAGTGTCTACATATGAATCGGTATCCATGGAGGTATCTGCTGCTCTGTCTATGTATCTTTGTCTGAGGATGAATCTCTCTCACTTTCATTATCCCATTCTATGTCTTTGTCTGGTTCTGTTCCTTTCAAGTCTGTTTTTCCCCTTAGCCTGGAAAAACTAATCTGTTTGGATTGGGTACTTGGGTTAATTAATTGAGTATATTAATGGAAAAGACTTCAGCAAACTAGTTCCTGAGGTCCATTAGTTTAAATAACCTGTGCAAATGACCAAATGCTCTTATTTAATAATATGAGTCCCAAGCTTCTATAGGATATACTATACTTGCTGTAAGTCTTAATATCTCTACAAATACAAATAAATGTCACAAATGCCATGACTTTTCGAGGGGGCGGGGCGGATGGTCCCCTGAGTACATTTAGCTATTGGGGGGGATTGAGAGATTTTGTGTGATCGATAAAAAATGCACTTGGCTATCTTGCTTATCAATAAAGGGCACTTGGCACATCAAAGGGGGGGGGGACTTTCATTTCAAAGGGAACAAATGTTCAGGCACTTCCAGCCACTATGCCCCCCATCTGCCCTGCACATGTCTGGTCTCTTGGGAGGCACCCTAGTTGGTAGCAGTGTAGTCTCATGCAACGCTGAGCTGTGAGTGTGTGTGTGTGTGTGTGTGTGTGTGTGTGTGTGTGTGTGGACTTTGAATGTTTCCTCTCTGTCCGTGTGGATTACATCCTACAGACCAAGAACAAGTAAATAGGTTTGCCAGTGTTTTTAAATTGCTTGCAGTGTATGACTGTGTGTCAGAGTATGAGCTCTGTGATAGAACGACATACGTCCACGATGCCCCCTGCAATGCGGAAGACAGATGCATTTTGGAAATACCATTCTGAATGCTGTATTCTGTGTTTCACTCGTTTGAAAAGACATATATTACATTTACAGTGTGGAAAAAGGATTATATTTATTAACTGAAATATATAATTGTCTTTTGGTTATGCTATGTTAAGAGTCTGAGAGTTAATGTACCCACTGATGTTGAAGTTTTGTTTTATAATAAGATCCTATGCATGAGGTTAAAATTCATCAAAGAAATATTTCTTTGTGTCTGTATCAACAGATTTATTCCGACGGAGCTGTAAGAATGAAGCGAAAACAGACGGGCTGCGTTATATTTCACTGTAGATTTTTCTTGCATCCCCCCAACGGTGTCCCATTTATGAAGTTCAATAACTATATATTTATTTAGGGGCAGCGTGTGGCTCAGTGGGCTGTGCCTGTAATTATGAGGTCACAGGTTCAAACCCAGCCTCAGCATGTCCGTGGGTCCTTGAGCAAGGCCCTTAACCCCTAGCTCCCTGGGCACCGCTACGGGTGGCTGCCCTTCGCAGACAGCTTGATCTACAAAGACCAAGTTGAGGGAGGCGTAAAAAGAATTTCCCCACGGGGACAATAAAGAATTGATTATTATTATTTAAAGCATTTTTGCAAAACTACATATAAGGAAATATTTCAGAAAATGTGCTATGCGGGGGAAAAAAATAGGTTCAATAATTTGGATCATGAACTCTGTACTTAATGATATTTAATGAAGTAGCACTGTTGGCAATTACACCTACGAGTCTTTGGGCAAAATTATGTTGCACTTTTCACGCCAGGGTTGGGCTACTATGGCACATTCATCTTGACTTTCATAGGGTCAGGGAGTTTCACGTTCTTATTCAAGAACCATTCAAATGAAACTATGATCTTTGGCTCCACACGTCTAACATTTTACCTGCATGATTGAGTGCAGTGATGATTGACTGGCACTAGAACACAAATTTGTGCAAAACACACTGTTAGACTAAGGAGCTTAATTTTTGTTTTCATATTATTGCTTTAATCTCAAGTAAATGTAAGTAAATGTTTCATATCTTGCCCTTAGTGTATTCCATTACACTTTTGCTGACTCTGCTTACAGGTAATTAAACACGTCTCTCACCAGATGATCCTTCCTACATCTCCTTAAATTGCACTCACTGGCATCGATCAAAGCCAAACTTTAAATAGCAATTTAACATCAAGAAAATATTATTGTAGCAATTATACCTTGATTTGATATTTAATTGAAATGTAATTAAACTATAAGTAAACAGATTAGTCAATTAGCTGAACTAAAAAAAAAATTATAAACAGGAGGAAATTTAAAAAGTAATGGGAAATATTTATGTCTACATAATTTTTTGACATTATTTACTTCTCAGTGTTATTCATTTTATTCAATTTAGTCTTTAGGTAACTTAAGAAATATATAGAGGTGAGGTACCAGTGCAGGCAATAATTTCTTGGTCATTTTTTGAGCAGATTTTCTTCCCAAGATATCTGAAGGCTTCGATCTAATTCTTTGCCATCTTACTATGTGCTGTAAGCTTGTTTCCAAGACCGTGGGGAACTATCATATGATAATTTCCTCATTAAAGATGGGGCATTTAAGGACACACAAAACAATTGTGACTATTTGTATTTCACAATTTTAAACAATTGTGTCTAAATTTGACATCTTCTCAAGTGATCCAGAGTCTAATGACTGTGCTTTGACTAGCGGGTACTGGCATCTTACCCAGGGTGCAGGGCACACTAGAGGTACCTCCCAGCCCCTGCAACCTCCACCAGAATAAGTGGCAGGATGAATGCAGATGTTCCACACTTCCTAATTCCATTACTATTATCAATTGAGCAGTACATGTTTTTCCACTCATTATCTGTAACCACTTGTCCTATTCAGGGGTGTGGGGGGATATGGACCTTTGAGTGTAGGGCAGGGAATAACCCAAGATGGGGTGCCAACCGATCACAGAGCATCCTCATGAACTCCTGTAAGCATTAGGGTAACTCCAATTAGCCTCGTCATGTTTTTGGACTGGGGCGGTAGGAAACCACAATGACAGGAGGAGAACATGAAAACTCCACAAACATGAACAGGGACTCGAACCCAAGTCCCAGAGGGGTGAGGCAACACTCTGATGTACTGCAAGACCATACCACCCCCAGAATGTGTTTTAATTCTTCAAATAAGTTCAAAGAACTGTTACGTGTGTTACAAAAAAGCCTTGGTCACTCCCTGGGCAGTGCCGCACAAACTGGAAAGTCGCTACATAAATAGGTGACACTGCAAATGAAAAGCAAAATCAGCATGTCTGAGCCGATACGAAGAAGAATAAGCTCACTAACAACATCACTGGGCCAGTGGAAAGTCAACCCCCACTCTCTAAATGAAGGGGAACATTTGGAAAGGAAAAGAAAAAAAGACTTTAGTTTTATCTAGCATCACATCTCTGTTCTTTGTTCCATACAAAGGCACATTCCATAAGTTCAGTCTCATACAGATGAAGTATTTGGTGTTTGTGACCTTTAGAGAAAGGCTGAACAGATCTTCATTATGCTTCAGCCATGTTTGAGGTTGACACGCTGGACCAGCCTGGAAGCATATTTGTAAGGAGCAGATGAGGAAATAGGAGATAAGCATTTTTTCCCTCTCAAGAGCTCCTTTGACACTATGGAGCAAGCTTCTGTTGGGCATGTATGTTAAATAAAAGGTCATATTCATAGACTCCTTATGCTGGAAACTTTTTGGGAAGCCGACAAAAGTAACAAAAAATGTACGCAACCCAAGATGGAAATTTGGTGGTTTCATTCTGCATTCAAGACTTTTGTCTGTAGGACCAACAATACATGAGATGTACGTGGGCAGGAAACCGCGTCTCTTGTCAGGCTGCTCACATGAAGCTGCGTCAACTTCCCTGCTAATGCTGTTAGCACAGTGCTCTCTGCATCTCGCCTGTGCCATTCCTTCCCGGGGGTGGCAAAGTGCTGCAGTGCTTTGCACTGTCGCCTCGGACCTCTGAGATCTGGGTTAAAGTTTCCACCAGGATTTTATGTGTGTGGAGTTTGCTTGTTCTCCCCGTGTTGTTGTGGGGTTTCCTCTGGGTACTCTGGTTTCCCCCCACTATCCAAAAACATGCTGAGGGTAACTGGAGTTACCAAATTGCCCGCGTGTGTGAGTGTGAGAGAGTGGTGTGTCTTGGGTTGGTGCCCCATCTGTTCTCTGGCATGTGTGGGCTAGGCTCTGGACCTGCCCCCCCATATGACCCTGAACAGGGTAAATGTTTTCAGAAAATGGGTGGATGGATTTCTTGTGTAAAATAATGTGCGGAACTTGAATTACTTTTGCCAATTTTTTTCTCTCATTTCTGAGTGATCATTTTCTAAGTTTTTTTGTTCATTCATTCATTCACTCATTCATTCATTCCAATAGTCATGAATACAGAGCTATACTTAAAGCTTTCACACTAATATACCAAATGCCCTCCTTTCCCATTGTATCTTCCCAATAACTGCTTCCATACTTTTCTACCATTTAGGGTGAAGTGCTCCGCCAAGTTGAACAATTCAATTAATAAAACTAAAAATATTATTACAGGCCAGTGAGGTGGCTCAATGTGTAGTACTATTGCCTCATACTTCATTTAGGTTGAACTCCTCTGTAGTCTCCATGTACTTCTGTGGAGTCTGGATATTCTCCCCAGGTTGTGTGGGATGTTGTGTGTGTGTGTGTGTGTGTGTGTGTGTGTGTGTGTGAAGGGGGGTGGGGTTTACATAGATTACATTACATAGTTTTTGTGGACATTTTTGTGGTCCCCATTTCTATAACCTTAATTTTAAGAAAAAAATATAATAAAAAATATGTGACTGCAATGAAATAACTAAAAATGGCATCCATCCATCCATCCGTCCGTCCATCCATGCTTCCGCTTATCTGAGGTCGGGTCACGGGGGCAGCAGTTTCAGCAGGGAAACCCAGAGCAGATAAACAGATGCCTGAGCCACCTCATCTGGCTCTTCTCAATGCGGAGGAGCAGCGGTTCTACTCTGAGTCCCTCCTGAATGACCGAGCTCCTCACCCCGTCTCTAAGGGAGAGCCCAGCCACCCGCGGAGGAAGCCCATTTCGGCTGCTTGTATTCGTGACCTTGTTCTTTCGGTCACTACCCACAGCTTGTGTCCAACGGTGAGGGTAGGAATGTAGATTTACTGGTAAATTGAGAGCTTTGCCTTTGGCTCAACTCTTTCTTCACCACGACAGATCGATGCAGTGCCCGCATCACTGCTGACGCCGCACCGATCCACATGTCGATCTGCCGCTCCATCGTCCCCCCACTCGTGAACAAGACCCCGAGGTACTTAAACTCCTCTGCTTGGGGAAGGACCTCCTCCCTGACCCAGAGAAAGCACTCCACCCTTTTCCGGCTGAGGACAATGGTCTCGGATTTGGAGGTGCTGATTCTCATCCCAGCCGCTTTACACTCGGCTGCAAGCTGCTCCAGTGAGAACTGAATGTCACGGTCCGATGAAGTCAACAGAACCACATCATCTGCAAAAAGCAGAGACCTAATCCTGAGGTCACCAAACCGGACACCCTCAATGCCCTGGCTGCG
Organism: Cyphomyrus plagiostoma; assembly: GCA_019775915.2. Taxonomy (NCBI): domain Eukaryota; kingdom Metazoa; phylum Chordata; class Actinopteri; order Osteoglossiformes; family Mormyridae; genus Cyphomyrus; species Cyphomyrus plagiostoma. The sequence goes on along the minus strand of JABFEA020000017.1, from coordinate 18,424,443 downwards.
CCTAGAAATTCTGTCCATAAAAACTATGAACAGAATCGGTGACAAAGGGCAGCCCTGAGTCCAACCCTCACCGGGAACGAGTCCGACTTACTGCCAGCAAAGCGGACCGAGCTCTGACACCAGATGTACAGGGACCAAACAGCCCTTATGAGGTAGCCCGGCACCCCATACTCCCGGAGCGCCCCCCACAGGACTCCCCGAGGGAGACGGTTGAATGCCCTCTCCAAGTCCACAAAGCACATGTAGACTGGATAGGCAAACTCCCACACACCCTCCAGGACCCTGCTGAGAGTATAGAGCTGGTCCACTGTTCCACGGCCAGGGCAAAAATCACACTGCTCCTCCTGAATCCGAGGTTCGACAGACCCTCCTCTCTAGAACCCCCGAATAGACCTTACCAGAGAGGCTGAGGAGTGTGATCCCCCTGTAGTTGGAACACACCCTCCGGTCCCACTTCTTAAAGAGGGGGACCACCACCCCGATCTGCCAGTCCAGAGGCACTGCCCCCAATGTCCACACGATGCCACAGATGCATGTCAGCCAGGACAGCCCTGCAACATCCAGAGCCTTAAGGAACTCTGAGCGGATCTCATCCACCCCCGGGGCCCAGCCACCGAGGAGCTTTTTAACCCCCTTAGCAACTTCCGCCCCAGAGATAAGTGAGTCCACAGACTCTGCTTCCTCATTGGAAGATGTGTCGATTGAGAAGGTCTTCAAAGTATTCCTTCTGCCGACCCACAACTTCCTGAGCTGAGGTCAGCAGCGTCCCGTCCCCATCATAAACAGTGTTGATGCTGCTTTCCCGCCCTGAGACGCCGGATGGTGGACCAGAATTTCCTCGAAGCCGTCCAGAAGTCTGGAAAATGGCAAAAGTCTTGTATTTAGTTCAGTTACTTGTGATTAAGGTTAGGGGTGGGTAAGGGGTGTGGTTGTGTGTGCGTGTATTTGTGTGTTTGTGTGTGTGTGTGTGTGTGTGTCTGTGTGTGTGCGTGTGTGTCTGTGTGCACGCATGTGTGTGTCTCCTGCATTGCACTGGCTATCCTATACTACCTGAGAGAGTCTCCAGGCTCAACGTGTACTACATACGTGGTTGGAAGATTGATGGATAGCTATTTGGTTTAGATGCATATTAATTAACAGCACTCTTCAGCAGGTATTCATTAGCTCCCCCTCTAAACAATTGGCATGTAACCCCTATTATGCTTATCAAAGAATGGCAATTATGAGGGGTGCAGTGCTTCTACTCACCAAAAAGAGGAGCAATTCTGCTGAAACTTCATTATATTTAAAGAGCACCAGCAGTAATCATCACCATCCATTAAAATATTGAATTAATTTCTCTTCTCATCCCTAGAATTTTGATACTGTTCTGCCAGTCAGGTAAAAGGGCCCAATTCAGCATTTTATGTAACCACTGAAGTTAAATGCCCCTGTTCCGCAGTAATAATATCCATACAATAGGTCCTGAAATTTATGTCTCTGCGTTCAAGGGAAATATCATCCATCTCTGGTAGAGGTCTCACTCTGTGGTCATTGTTTAATATTGACTGATTGCAGTTCCTTTCAGCTCAAACAGGAACAGCCCTCACTGCTTACACCATACTGCACTGCACTGTTATGACCAATATATTGACAAGACCTCCTACATCCATCCTTCCATCCATCCATCCATCCATCTATCCATCCAAACCATTCAAGTGCTTTAAAAGTTATTTATTGTTAGCATTGTGATTTCAAAATGATAAAAGCTTTAAACTACGCTGAATTAATTACAACCATTTAAAATACAAACATAGACGTATAGCCTTTTTGAAGGTGTTATTTGGTGAGGATTCTGGATTCTTTCTCAGATCCATTACGGAAGGTGCAGGAAACATTGGCTGCTGCTGAATTTCAAGCTCGGCTCGCCAGGGAGAGGCCCCAGGGGCAGCGCTGCACCAGGCAGTTTAGATGTTCCTGAAGAGGAAGAACCATTATCGCAGAGCGGCCTTCCCTGTACACCATCCCTCAAGCACTGCAACAAGGTGTGAATAGTCAGTTCTGATTTAAAGTGGTGATTCACGACACGCATTTGCATCCCGGCGTGGTGGCCTGCTGACATCAGGGAGGCCAGTAGCATTGCTGCAGTGCTGCCTTTCATCACTTTCATCACCTCGTTGTCATACATCACATTAAATGCTGTGGTTCTGTTATGTACATCTAAGTAAAAAGGGACCATGAAAGCAAAGTGGGCCGGTGAAGCCAGCGAATAGCTGTCAGAGGGACAGAAGGCGGCCTCAGAACTGCAGACGTGCTGCTGTCTGTTTGGGGTCTGCATGGACCTTTAGAGGATGCCAAGGCCTTGTTTCAGTCTAGTGAGTCTGATACGAATGTGGGTAATACTACAAAACAGCCATGGCTATCAATAGAAATGGGCAGTTACTAAATCTCAGGTTTTATTTGCCACACACACAAACATACTGCGCATGTGTCTTGTGGAATGCTTCTTCCACCTGCTTCATGGGAAAAAAACGTGAAGAAAAATCGTATAATAAGACAAACATAGAAGAAGTCCAAAAAACATGTAATGTTTAAAAAATAAGCATAAAGAATAGGATTATAAGAACAGTAAAATAAAATAGAATGGTAAAATAAGCAGAAATATCCATAATAGTATTTACATGAGGGCAGTGATCTATGAAAAGCGAGGAATGATATGAAGTGGCATGTTTTTGGGAGTCTACAGACAGCCGGAGGCTAGAAGCTTCTTCTGAGCCTCTCTAGTGTGGCGTTCGGGCTGCAGTAGCACCTTCCTGACTGCAGCAGAGAGAAAAGGTTGTTTTTTGGGCTGGACTGGATCTTTAATAGTTCTCTTAGCACTGTACCGGTTTACGCAAGTAACAAGAACCTCCTAGAGATTTGACTATAACGTAATAATAATGACACTGTATTGATCCATGTGGGAAAAGTCTCTTTTCACCTACCCCCATCTCGCTCTTCTTGACACACATGTAGGTGAGGGTGAGCTTGGCAGTGAAGGGCAGCCACCTTCAGCGTGGCCCATGGAGAAGGGGGTTAGGGGCCTCACTCAAGGGCCAACAGATGTGACTTCAGCCGAAGCCGGGCTTGGATCAGCAACCCTCCAATCAAAGACACAGCGGTTCAGCCCCTTGAGCCACACACTGCCCCCCCCCCCCATGACCATGTGCTATGTGACCAACAGGCCTGTGTGTATTCATGGTATTTACAGTAAATGGCCGTCCCTCATTTAATGCTCCAGCATATGTTGCTACTTTAAGGAAATTCCCGAATCTGTTAACTTTCACAGACGTTAGGCAGAAAGGGAAAAGGATCACGGAGAGGTGTGCGGGTGAAATAGATTGTTCTTTGTAAGCATCTCTTCAGAGAACGAGTGAAGTCGGCTGAGTGATTCACTCGGCACAATAGTTAAGTGCGTGTATTGAGTTGGCATCCAGCAAAATGTGAGGCCGCAGGACAGGGGAGTGAAGCTATTGAACTAGTTATATAAACTGAAAATGGATTCACTGTCCGGCTCCTCTACCTGTGCAGATCTCAGGGAAGTGAGGTCTTTGGTTTTCTGGTGGAACAAGATTTATAGATCGAAAGCTGATTCCTGCAAAATAAATTTTACATTTGAGACGGAAGCTGCAGTCAGGAAAAATTTCAGGATGTTATATAATAATTGTTGCTGTCTCAAAACAGTGAATACCGATTGGCTGATGCTTGGTTTTAAAGCTGTCTTTAACACAGTTCAGACAACTTGACTAATTTGTTCATGCCTACATCCAACTAGTGTGAGCGAAGTACCGTAAGCATGCAAGTTAAGGGTGAGAATAATGGAAGACTGGTAATGGAAAACTATATCAGAAGATAGTGACTGAAAAATTAAGGCCAATTTGACCTGAGATGTCAGATAGAATGGAAAAATGCATACTGACTTCAGTGGCTGTCTAACTTAAAGCAAACTTGCCAGTATCTCTGTGAATAAGTCAGCAAAATAGACAAATCAGAGAAAGCAAAGATAATGCAAAGCAGCTATGCTCCCTGATTTTAATGCATGCCTGGTGTTAGCTGATGATGTGCTTATTTATGACCTGGTACTCTATGTTTATAGGGCTTACATCAGCCGTCGTTCAGCAAGAGAAATGGGCTGTGAGTACAGATAATGAAAGACAACTATGGATTGTCAAGGAGCCAAGCGGGCTATCATCAGTGGCTACTGTTACCATTCACACACAAACATTCACTGCCACCTCACACAGCCATGCACTGCATTCACTCACATACACGCACAATCTGCATCCTTAATCTAAATGCTTACTTGCTCAGTCACAGTTAAAGTGCTGCGCTCCACGTTCAAACACGTTTCCTTAAAATTTTCTTTAAACACAGTAAGATATTCACAAGTGAAACTGCCTCGCTGAGCAAACGCAACCGGCTAGAATTCGTCACATGTTTTCTCCAATGCCTTAAGGATGCGCCACCATAATGAAAATTTCCCTTGAAAGCCTATTTAGACAGAAAAGGATCTGTACCCTTTTCATGAGTGGTGTCATTGGACAGAGTGAGATGATGTAACTGTTGTGTCGTACTCCGTCTGGCTGTCATGCTGTCTGACTGCATTAGCGGAGAGACAGCAAAGAGGCCAGTCATGACGAGCGCTGACATCTTTGTATCCTGGTTCCCTTCTGTCAGAAACGTGGCCTCTTCTCCTGACTCCGCTCCTTGACACCTGATTGCCGGCAGACGGGTGTCACATGGCAGCTCTTGTTTCCCTTCATTTACACTCCCAAAAATCACTACATGGCCACCACACCTGGCCACTACTCATCCACTGTGACTCCCTCAAGACCAGAGTTATTTTTACACTGGAAATGGTCTCATTAAAATGTGGTAAACGCTAACCCCAGGCTTTCTGCTTTGAATATGGGAAACAAATCACTGCCCATATAAGCCAACCTATAAATAATCAAAAGCAAAATAGTCTATTTTAGTGGCATTTTACGAACATCACGTTCATGTTTTGCATAAGTATAAGTAATAGAATATGCAAAATATACTGTTTAAAAAGAGAGCAGACTTAATGGTTTTAGGCATTTTTAATAATCAGCTACTCCTTACTTGCTAAATGCAGATGAAACTAACCAGATTTCACAGATCACACAAAAGCTCTCTTTTAATTATCTTTTTTTAAATCAGATAAAATCCAATGCCTTCTGTAAAAAAATATCTGCAACTTTCATCACCATTAGCGATAGTAGGTTGAATTAAACATTTACTGCATCGGTCTCTCTTCAGGGAACAAGGCTTGTTCTTTCTCATAGAGCTGATTTATCTGAACATTTAAGTCTTTTCTTAAATTGGTCATTGTGAACTTGTTATGTTAAGCAGTTGTTTGAGTTACTTATTCAGTGTATGGCAGTGTTTCCCAACACAGCCCTCCGGGACCCCCAAACAGTCCATGTTTTTGCCCCCTCCCAGCCACACAGTGCACAGCAAGGGAGGGAGTACAAACATGAACTGCCTAGGGGTCCCCAAGGGCTGGACTGAGAATCACTGGTGTAGTGTAACAGTGACTCTGGAGTGACTCCTACCCAAGCACTACAGGGCACAGGACACCTTGGATAGGATGCCATTTTGTCACAGGGTGCACATTGACACATTATAGGCAATTTTAGGGCATCGATTCACCCAAAGAACTTGCATTTTGACATAGTGAGTCCATCTACATAAGTACATGAGAACATCCTATAGATACACAGAATATGGTTAGTTATCCAGGTGGGGGCCTATATGCTTTTTTTATTTTATGTAGCATAAAAGTACCAAGCTTCTTTTAGAAAGTCCACCATGAATTCTTTTGTGTGCTACAATTTCTCATCCTGCTGTCTCATATGACAGGATAAGGTCACTCACTCCCCATTGCCTTTGATGGCCAGGCTAGATTCTTGGGCGCTACCTTATTCATGATGTTATCACGAGTTAGTATAAGGATTCAGGCTGCTGACCTACCCAGTGCCAGACAGCCTAGATGTCCCTCAAACTGCGTGTTATGTCAAGCTGTCCTTTTATTAGAGAATAAACCTAGTTCCGTGGGTCAAGAGAGTGTGAAGTGACAGCTTATACCTATAGCACTGAAGGACTTTCATGAATATAAAACAGGTGAAGGAACTGAAGTAACAATTTGGTATAAGAACCAGAATGATCTGTGTGCTCAGTTGAATTTGCATTCTTTATGTGTCTGGTAAAGTGCTGTTACTGACTTTGCATACAAGTCTGACACAAGTCACATCTGCATAAACCTAATATATTTTCGGTGACGGGCGTCTAGGGGCAATTGTAGGTTCAGGGGGACCGGCGCTTTGTAAATAATAAAAAAAAAGTAATTTGTCTGCAAATTTTACCATGGGAGACCCCACCATTCCATAAATAATATATATTTTCTCAGACTGAAAGTAGCAAACCCAGCAAGGGGTCCCGGGTGACAGGGGACCCAGAATTTCTGGTTACACCCTGCCTCCATTAATCAGAGGAAACTTACTAATTATTTTTTATACTTTCCCTAGAACACAAAACCAAAATCTTTACTGCGGTAGCTAGGTCCCAGAGAATCGATGCTGTCAGGACTGTTCTGTCAACAAAGAACTTCACAGGCTACCAGAGAAAGGTCTCAGTCCTTAGAAACAGCATGAATGAAGTAGGCCAATGGTCAGGGAACAGGGTTAGGAAAAGAACTCTCTGCCAAATCTTTCAGTGATTAACCTTACACAATAAAATGCTTATTTTCAACAGTTAGTATATCACCAGTAGGGTACAGCTACAGTAATTATGATGAGTAGAGACTCACAGACATAAAGTACTTTTACAGTAAATTCCATAATTACTGGCAAACCTAGAGAAAGGGGGAATAAAACATAAAATAAACAATGCATATAAGAATCAAAATTTCCCTCAAAATGTGTGGAAAAACCATTTATTTAACCAAATCCCATCCATCCATTTTCCAAACCACTTACCCTACTGGGTTGCGGGGGGTCCAGAGCCTATCCCAGAAGCAATGGGCATGAGGCAGGGAGCTACCCTGGATGGGGGGGGGGGGGGGTAGCCCATCGTAGGGCCCACACACACATGCACAATTTGGCAAAACCAAACAGCCACAGCATGTTTTTGGACTGTGGGGGGAAACT
>JABFEA020000017.1:18347723-18359280 GCA_019775915.2 Cyphomyrus plagiostoma | reverse complement strand
AGTTCTGAAGGCGAAAGGGGGTCAAACACCGTATTAGTATGGTGTTCCTAATAATCCTTTAGGTGAGTGTATATAAATATATATATAAAGGAACAATTAAAATGACCATTGTACTATAGCTGGCAACAATGTCTAGCAACAGGGCCTACAGAGAATGTCAACATCTCAGCTGATGAGACGTTGCTGAACTCTACGTTTTTTATGTCCTGTGCCTAGTCTACTCTTATTCCTGCCTGTAGCTATATATGTCAGCAGTTTTCTTTTAAAGGACGTGAAATAGGTAGAATATGGTAAGATTGTCCCCTTTGACAGTTTCACACAAAAATTAGGCCATTCTTACCTGACATGCAATTTAAACTTCCCTTATATTTATAAGTGAAATAGGCCTTTTCAAGGTGTCAGCAGCATAGTCACTTACTTTGCTTTGCAATATAAATGTAGTTTAAATGGTTAGGCCAAACGCTACAAGATATAGAGCCTAAGGACAGGCTGTGGTTATAATCTGTACACAAGCTTGCATTAGATGTGTGAAACATGTCTGTGGACAATGTGGATTTATAGCTTAGGTGTCCTGCTTTGCACAGTATAGTGCTCTCAAGTCAGTGCATGCATATCTAACACAATATTCTTTAATATCTAACAATTTAGTGCTGTTTTCACAGCCTCATATGCTCCTTTTGATTCTACTAATTGTGCAAAACATTTTAATTAGTTAAATTCCCTAGTCAACAAACCATCCCTATTATGATTAATCTCAACACAGCAAATGGGTGCGTAAACACATGAACCCACTATGAAATAGGCTGCTTGCAGAAAAATGTTGCTTAACATTTGACAAAATTTGTGCTGATCCTTTTAAATTTTTAGAACCTCTTTAGGACATGATCCATCTCATTTGTAGCCTGCCCATTACTGTCTGCTCATTATATCATGACCAAGACTCTGAAAAGTTCGATTTAAAATGCTATGATGTTAACTTTAGCTAATGACTCTTTCTGAAACAGAGATGCAGTGTACTGTGGGATCAATGCTGCACAGTTCTTTGTGCAAAGCAAAATGGAAACAGTGATTTATACAGAATGACAAGGCACTGGGATCAGAGCATTGGGTGAGTTTATTTGGGGGGAATTGGTTTTACACTGGTTTGTGACATTCAAATGAAAACAAAAGAAAAAAACAGGCAGGGAAAAAAGAAGATGCATGTTTGAGAGGGCACACTTCTTGGGGACAAACTGGGGACGTGTAAAAAAGCCTGGGGGCTAGTGGCACAACAGTGGGAGAGACCCTGAGTGTTTATAATCTGGGGCAGTGACTGCAGCCAAAAGGGTCATGGCACTCTTCCCCAGCCCAGGAGATCCACCCCCCCACTTTACACAAAGGTAGATGTAACTGCTTAATGCACAAATACATTTTCACTTATTTACAAACATGTAATTTTAAAGCCTTCTGACATGGCACAGGTGTTATATAACATTATGAACTCCTGCCTGCTGTAAAGCTGTCTTTAATCGTTGAGCTATGATGTGATTGCAAGGTACCACTTGGGCTGCAGTCTAGATCAGATCAGTAGTCTATATCAGTACATAGGTAACATGGCTGTAGTCTACAGGCCGCGAAATAAGGCCCCAGGTTGAATTGAATCATGGAATAATAGTTTCAATGCACAGGTATATTATTTACTGGCTTGTTTTAGCCACACTTTGTGATGCTTTACGGTGTCTGCTGTCTGGTATAGGAAGTGGTTTATACCCAGAAGCCCCAAATAATTTCAAAAAGAAGCATTTGAAGCTCCCATTTATGTTCTGGTGAGTCATATGGGAATCCCCAATGTAAATAAACGATGTAAGGTTACTGCCCCCTGTCTGATTACCTGTATGTCAGTACATTTTTGATAGAATCTGCATCACAATACTCTTAAAAGAGAATCGTACTGAAGAAAATTCATAGCTGAATAATAATAATAATAATAATAATAATAATATTCTGTAGAATCTTACAATAGAAGCAGGACTTTTATTGGACAGGATCTGAATGTCACTCCAGAAGAGTGGCAGCTGTTATAACTGCAAAGGGAGACCAACTCCATACTCAAGCCTATGGATTTAGGATGTGATGTCATAGAAGTTCCTGTGGGTGTGATGACCAGGTGACCCAATACTATTGTCCACATATTGTACGTTTATCAGCAAATCAAAAATGCACAGTTTATGCAGACAAAACTTAATGAAGGACAAAATGTATAGACGGCCGAGATGAATTAACAGTCTATATGCAAATATGCAACAAATCTACTGGTGCTTTAGTAACAGTTAGGCTGTTACAGTGCTGCTTCTTTCAGAAATTATTCCCATGAGTCTGTGTCTTGTTCGCAGACACTTGAAGTTCTCCATCTTGAGAAAACGGCTTATGAAGACGAAGCATGCATCATTGGTCAGGTCCAATTCGCACCGCAAAGAGTTAATGATCAATGCAACAAGTCTCCATTGAAAAAGGCTTGTTCAAACACAAAATATTTATTTTATGACTTAATTTAAGGCTTACCTCATTTCTGTATCATTATACCATTCTTGTGCCTTGTTTTCTTACAAATTAAGTATAATTTTGTGTAGAATTCCTCTTTTATGCAGTTGAATTATAAGAGGAATAGCTAAATGAAACCTTTGCCTTTGTGTGCAGCCCATAGACGATTGAAAAAATACACCACAATCATATCTGTCATTGTAAAATGGCAGAAAATGACAAGGTAAAAAGTATGATGTGGAAATCATGGCCAGAAAACACATCTCACCAGTTCAGTGCTGATAATCATCCATGGTTTAGTGATTATGACACAAAAAATATGGGTTTTTCAGTCAAAAAATCCATACGTTTATTTCATCCTTTGTTGCTGGTCAGTACATCACTTGCTAGCATTTCGTCTGTAGTGTTAGCGACAGCTGCATTTGTTTAGCAGAGACTTTTGTCCAAAGTAACAAAGAAGAAAGGAAAGCTTGAGGTCAGAGATCAGGGTGTTGGGGCATCCCTGGAGCCGGGCCCCTGGAGCGCGTACGCTTAAGGGCCCCAAGGTGTTTGGCCGAGAGATCCAAACCAACAATCTGTCAGACATAGATTACCAACCTACTGAGTTACACACATTGAACATGTTTTTATGCACGTATAGGTAAGTGCCCCTTCTTGGTTAATCTGGCCTTAAATATCATTAAATCTTTTCAGATTTTAACTGTTTGAATCCATACTATTCATTATATGCTGTTTATCCAGGAAACCTTGGATAAGATGCCAGCACCTCACAGGGTTGCAAATTCGGGCTGGAGGCCAGTCATAAAGTGTTCTTAATAGAAGCAAAAAGAAAGACAAAACACTGCTTGCTCACAAAAAGCAGCAAACTAAGACTACTACAGCTTAACACTTGTACGTAAAAGTTTTTAACTTTATATGTTTATATACCCAGGATCTTGTTTTGTTCTATTTCCTTCTATGCAAGTTGCCAGGTCTGCTATTGTTTTTATGGATCGCTATGATGCTATAATGGGTCTGACTAACTTTATTGATCAAAACATCCTGTTTCCTGTGCATTTGAGATTTATTCACATATCTGCTTCCTAGAGTCTTGATTTGAGCTGATGTTACATCATTCCAGCTCTCCAGTGTTACAAATTATTATGTCATTTCTGATCTTCTGGGATTTTGTCATTGCAACACAATTACATGTTGTGATGGTAGTTACATGAATTTACAGGGAACCAGTTATCCTTGCTATCATGTTGGGGTCGGCACCGACCCGTCTGTAAGTTTAAAATGCATAAAAGCACCACATAGATTTGTGTACTGCATCAAGGCTTTTTGACTTTGTCACGAACCTCTATTTAAACAAAATAAATTCAAACAAAAATCAAGGCAAAGTATGTCTATGTATGTATGGCAAGATAAGACCAATTCAGTTTATTTATATATTTCTCTTGAGGTTTATTTTTTTTTATTATTGAAAACGAGATGTATGCTGTCAAAAGCAAGGTCCAGAAAGTCACACCAAAAATATTAAAACCAATCTTTTCATGGATAAGGAAGCCTAAGAAGGTAACCAAGAGGTAAGAAACAAATTGGATGATAAATTACTGTTTTGAGGGTTTTATGGCTGATTTAAGTGAGGGATTAGGGTTAGGGTTAGGGTTAGGTTGATTTAAGTGAGGGGTCGTCACCAACCCATTTAACATATGAGATAGGAACAGAAAACTAACATAGGACAAAGGTTAAGTACTAATTATTTATGCAGATTGACATGCTTATTTCTGACAAAATCTAGAAACAACAGCAGGATGTAATGTCTCAATTGTAATGGTGTCTTATATGTTCAATAAAGAAATGTACAGGAAATACTGGAGGTGAATTTTATGCACAAATAATAGTGTTGCTTCTTTCAGAATTTAATAAAAGATATACAGGTATGATCTAGTTAATATAAGATATGAGATATTGTCCAAAAGTAGAACATTGTCCAAGGTCATGCAGTACATACAGCTCATAAACTTTCTTTTATATCTTATATATAATAAAATCTGTGAATGCATCCATCTACCTCTCATATGCACTTGTCCTGCATAGGGGCTCTGTGGTCTGGGAGCCTGTGATCTGGGAGCATTTGTCAGGCAGCACAGGGCAAGAAGTACTGGACCCTCTGAATGGGATGCCAGTCCATCACAAGACACACATACACACCCACCCACACACACACACATACACACACACGCAAACAAACAAAATGAGAAAAGATTACACAAACCACTCAGGAACATGCAAACTCCACACACTCAGAGCCAAGATTAGTAATGACATCCCAGTAGTGGAGGTGTGTGTGTGTGTGTGCGTGTGCGTGTGTGTGTGGGTGTGTGTGTAGGTGTATGTGGTCCAGGTATACCTTTTGAGGACCAAATGTCCCCACAACGTGATGATGGGGCAGGGTAGGGTTAAAGTTGTCATAGTTAGGGGTAACATTTTTTCCATAGAAATGTATGAGCGGTCCCTAAAAAATTTTATTACACAACTGTGTGTGCGTGTGTGTGTGCTTTACTCACCAAACCATCATGAGAATACATGAGAGAAAAAATACTTAAGTCAATATTTCTCAGGAAATATTAAAAAAAATACACAGTGTTTTATATGTTTTCTGTACTATACTCAATGACTGGGACATTTCTGAGAAAAAAAATCAGCGAATCCCTCAGAATAGTCTGTATTTCTGCATGAAAGCCCTCTGATATGTGATCTACACTTAATGTGTTGTAAAATTGAGATGTCTTATTTAGCAAACAGCACACAAAGCATTTCACATACCTTTATTTGACAAATAAGAAAAGTATTGGCTTTGAATATCCAGCTGCTGCTGGTAGCAGGAAGGCACCTGGCTGACAAATGACTGGGCTGCCTAATCCCTCCACATCCCCTCCTGCAGTATAATGCATCACCACTGGGAGAATTTCCCCCGCCGAGGGAGACTGCAATCTAAACGGGGGCTTCGGCCTGCGTGGCCGGGAGCGGCGAGCCGGGTGTTTGCTCATAAGCGCAGCGGCTGCACCCAGGGGGGGTCCGAGAGCAACTGGGAAAACGGGCAAGCGTGTCGATTCCGTGCCTCAGCCTTTAATCTGCTCCCAGTGGCAGGCCCATTAAACCCAGTGCTGTTTGATAAATCTAAGTGGAAATAAATACTGCCATTTAAGCTCATCTTTTACAAAGGGAGGAAGCAAGGAGAGACTCGCAATCTCATACAACAAGCGGTATATTGTTAAAGTTTTTTTAATGAAAAAGTTATACAGTACAGATGAGGTCAGTGATGTTGGTTTTTAGAGTTGGATAAAACTGACTCAACAGTGCCCTTGAGGCACACAAGGCATATGGCTGTGCTCTGCTGCTGGACTGAAAGGGCTCCAGTTTAGATATTACTTAGATTATACAACAGCAGTCCATTTAATATGAGGTCACACTTAATGCATTTTAAAGGTGCCGTGAGATTAATGAACTGTAACTGTAACAGAAAGTTCAATTCTGCTGAAGTTATTAAAATTGTGACGTCTTCATGCGAGCTTCATGTGGGATTCTGTATAACATAAAAGATAAGACCAGGACTAGTGCCAGTCTGCACTATTAGGCGACCTCCAAAGTCAGGGGCTGCGAACCTTTTGATGTATGCAGACTGGTGTACGTCGTACAAAAATTGCTCACGCCAGTGAATCGGCCAGGGTGATGAGGACGGATCAATCGCCGATTTCATAGCTTTACTTTTTACTGTTTACCTTTTTCCCAATGTGAACAGAACATGCGTATGTTAGCGCCTGTAAGAAATTGAGAATATATTGTTTATTTTTTAAAAATTTTATTAACCACCCCCTCTGCAGAACCCCCAGCCGGGGGGACCATATTCTGAGAGGGTGCTGATTAGCAGCAGGCTACACTGCTGACCCCCACTGGACTGGGATCGCTGGCACTGAAGCTTCCCCTGGGCACCTAATGGGCTTCCACCAATACTGAACAGGAGTAGGCAGCTGACATTGCATTTCATTTAGGAGAGATTTCAGCTAACACACATCAGTTCAGAAACAAATACAGACATTTTCATCATCACCACAAAAGGCTGAAGCCCTGGACTCTTTGTAAGAGTTTCTATATACAAGGAGGGTTGAGGTCCATGTGCCGACCGATCCATGTCTATCTCTTTTAGCAGAACCAACGCTATCTGAAATCCATAAACTGAAATCACAGAGAAGGGTCACATATCAGGAACATGACCAAATCCAAATCGCACACCATAAGACAGAGTCAGGAAATACAAGCAAGGAGTCGATACACACAATAAGAGGTCAGGGATAAACACGCTGGAACTGTGCAATACGGAGAGACTCGCAATACCTCACGTCAGGACACTGGAGAGAAACAGTGCTTGGGAAATGGAGGAAATGCAGGTGAATAATTAACTGGTGATCGGTTCTGTGGAAGATATGGACTGGATTCTATATCCGGAAGCAGATGAGGGGAAGGACTCAACAGATCTTGCAGTGCAAAATCTTATGCATTCTAAGGATTAATGAAAGACCAGTGATGAACTATTCAAAAATACATCGCAATCATGCCTATTGTTTACGTGCTTCTTACAATCTGTATTCACAGTCCTGCTGATGTTGACCAGTTCGAATGTTCACGTTGATATTTCATGCCTGTGAAGTTGTTGAAAGTAAAATTGTAAACTAGGTTTGAGAGATAATCCCTCACTTTTTGAGTGAGTTGATTGTCTCTGAGGGATTATCCTAAAGCTGCCTGAGGTGAGATAATTATGAAACATAATCCCAACCCTGTCTACAATTGGGTGATATCTGTACCAGTCTAGCATTCATGTTGATCTGTTGTTATTATTGTCATATAATAATTACAGTGACACCCAAACTAATTAAAAATGCCTTATCGTTATGACATTACCACTTAACTTTAAAATATAAGTCATCAAAAGCTTGACGTGGATGACTACAGGCTGACAGGAAGTAACTGTTTACCGCAATCCAACATTCCCCTTTGACAGCCCTAACTTTTAGGAAACAATGAGGATTAATTATCTTGTCATCCAGTTACTTACGCAACACCATCACCAGAGAGTGGTGAAGGTAACAATATCCAGCAAAAAAATTCAATGCAGTGCATTACAACTGGTCAGATAGATGAGGTCCATCTATTAAGAAAAATCTGAAAAATATCTTCAGGTTCCGCTCTATTTTGGAGACATGTTTGTGTGCGGATTTCCTGGTCTCAGAGAACAACGCCGGTGACCACAAGATTGAAACGTCTGTCAGCAATTCCATCATGCTAACATGACACTAAAAACAGAAAAACAGGCTTTGCCAACTCTATTCATAGACCTTACAATATGCATGCTTAGAGTCAGTTTTATATCCCAGCTAGAACAATGACTAATTAAGAACAATGAACCAAGAACTGTTCAGCTTGTCATTGTGCCTTAAAATAACACAACGATAATAACAATGTCATTTACGTCTGATTTTGCAACACAGATTCAGTACAGCTTCTTGTAACTTGGAATTAACCAGCTGAATACTCATAAACTTGAGTATCTCTTAATTATACTGAGCAATGCTATTGTGCGGTAGTTGTGCCACATCGGTTTGTGTTGTGGCAGGCAGGTCAGTATGGTTCCATGCCTAGTTGTTGTGCAGGTACACAACAATGATAGCTGCTTTGTCCCAGGAATAGGCTGATGTTCCCTTGTCCCCAGTAACCCGCTCTGCAAAACCCTGTTACTGTAACTCACAGAGCCAAGGATCTGGCTAGCGATAAAGTTATCCAAAATAGTTCTGAGAGCAAAATTAAAAATGATTGGCTTGAGAGAGAACCAATCAGATTATAGAAGAGGTGGGACCAACCAATCACATGTCTTAATCCTGCTCTCTGTAGATCGCTTGGACCCACCTCCTCTACCACCTGATTGGTTATCTCTCTGAACCAGTAGTTTTTCATTCTGCCCTCAGAACATTTTTGTGTACATAAAACTCCCATGAGCAAAGATCTGACTCCTCCCGTAAGGAAATTTCACCAGACCTCAGAAGTGACATCATCAGATTTAAGTTTTACCAGAGCACCAAAAATGGGTGAGATCATCAGAGATGAGAGCACTTTGTTAGTGTTTTTGAATCTTTCATATGACTAGAGATAAAATGGCACCTTTAAATAAACGCTGCTTTTTAGAATAACAAAAGAAGTAAAATGGAGGTTATGTATTTCAAGGTGTAATCTGACTTTTTTCAGTTTGTTAATGATGTTAGTCATTGGGAGGTGGATGTCCTTTGGCTGACCATAGGTAAAGCATGTAAGATGCGTGCAAGGCAGCAAATCATCACAAAGTTTGAATATCACAAATACAGTCAAAGTGATTTATTTGTGGAAAAAACAATGAATGTTCTGTTCCGTTTTATTAAGAAATACATTGTCCATTCGAAGCTCTTTCTAGCAGATTCTGCTTCTTGCCACACAGATACATATGACTTCAAGGCTGAAATGGTCAGAAAACACAAACTGTCCTGTCTGTTAATCTTCAATAGACGTTTGCCTGCAGCAAGCTTCTTACTGATTAAAAGCTTTCATGCAGAGCAGATTTCAAGCCACGCTCTGTGGCAGGAATGGCAAACATATGTTTTGTCAAACGCATCTGAGTTGCCAACCTGGGAAAATGATTTGCAGGGGATTTTGAACCCAGTTTATTATTTTTTTGCATTGCAGGAAACATTTAAAACATTATACCAGAATGTTTGCTAAGGCTGTGACATGAACGCTCAAGTCAAAGATCTTACAGGTCACAGAGTATTTCTCATTAATCTAAAACTCTTTAATTTAGATGCAAGTATAAATAAAGCTTTACTTTATTTTAGATTTCCCAAGTATTATATCATTGGAAAGGTTCTTCCCTTAAAGATCAATACTACTTTTCTCCTATAAGAAAAAATAAATAAATAAATAAATGAATGAATGAATGAATGAATGAATGTAGATGGAGAAACATTGGGGAACTTTGTCAGTGAGGTGTGTCTACTCAGACACCAGAACTTATATCCCACCTTAAGAGTAACTATTTTTAGAACAAAAGACCAAAACCAGAAGTCTGCAAAGCCATGACACTTTTCTAAGACACTGCTATCCTACCGTATTTAAATATGCATTTAAATGTCATAACAATGTCTTACAGGAGTCTGCCTCGTAGACATCGGTGCACGCAAAGGTTTCCAAAGACAAAAAATAAACATTTGCCTTTCAGCGGGTTTTGTTCCTACTTTATTTGTTGCTACTTTATTAGCAGAGTAAGTAATGGTAATTGCGCTTCGATAAATATATGAATGGTAAAAAACAGCCTTCCAGGGTTTTCTGTATCTAATTTATACACCAGCACGTGGCTGATAGAGAGATCTGGAAATGAGCTCCAGAAGACTGACAGACGATGCTGAATTTTTCTGACTGTGAACTTACTCTGATGGTAACGAGGCACAGAGTGGATCTGCTATTACTGCGCCTTTGTCAAACGAAAACATTCAGACATAATCATTCTGTAGAGGGGCGGCATGGAAATAAAGAGATGTGCATAAATGTTTATAAATCATGTATAAGAGAAAATTATATTGGACTCAATCAAATAGGAAAAGAAATGTGTTTCAAGAGAATGGGAAGCCACTCTGTTAAACTGATATGCATAGATAGTTTTTACTCATATTACCTGGCGTTTTGAAACCAGAGAAAGGAGTAATTGCTCATTTTTGCAATGCAAAGAGTATAACAGCATTTTTTCCATTAATCATGTCAAAGGAATCAATCTAAATAATCTTTAGGGTGATTTCTTGAGGGCAATCTCCGACCTAGCTGACACTGAAGAGAACAGATGGCTCTGTAGGATTATAAATGTACAGGATTTTGGTTCAGAGGTCCTGCCCCTCCTATACTGTCTTGACCTTCATATTGTAGAGAACTCCTACATTGCTCTATTCAGAGGACTATGTCCTTTCTGGAAGTCCATGCCAAATAAGCTGCAGAATAGGAACTTATGCAAAAAGCCTGCAAAATCTGCTGGAAATCCATCCAGAGGAGTAGCTGACTGTAGGTATGAGTGAAGGGTTGCAAGGTCACTGCATAATACGTGACAGCTTCACATCCTAGCACAAGACAAGCTATGTTAAGATGTCACAAATCATCCTGGACAATAGTAACACTATAGGATGGCTTGACAGGATGGCTGTAACATACTTCTTCCAGAGCCGGACTTTATGAAGGCCTCTGGTGAGTTTCTATATACTTTCAATATGTGTGAAAATAGCCCTTAAATCCTCTAGACTGAAAGAAACCGGCAGCGGAATTATGAAAAACTGCATTAAAGTATTTTTTTTCAAGCGCTTGGCAACGCTTTTGTGGATCCTCAGATCCACTGGAGAGACTGAAAAGGTGTGATTGTTCACAGCTGCTTGTTTTCCCTGGAGCAGTGAGCTGGGGGCACTCAGAGCCTCCTCAAGACCATCTCTGTGGGGTAACGGTGCAGGTCTGTTATGCTGCTGCCTTTCCCCACCATGACAGAATCAGAAGTCATAAACACAGGAGGAATACCTCCAACAAGTAGGCAGATTCATCCTGCTCATTGTGTGGTGCACAAACCAGTAAGTGACCTAAAGAAGTAATAAAGACTGGGGCATATCCAGCTGTTTCTTGAATCATTTTTCAGTGTATGTTCTGCTAAGGTTTCATGTTATTAAATATGATGCTCAAAACAAGGGGTTGCATGGTGGAACAATGGTTAGCACCTTCACTTGAGACCTGGGTTCAAGTCTCTGCTGAGATTCACTTGTCATTGTGGGGTTTCCTCTAAGTATGCCAGTTTTTCCCCCACAGTCGATGGGTTGGTGCCCCATCCTGGGTCATTCCCTGTCTTGCGGCCATAGCCTACAGGATAGGCTGCCGGGGGGGGGGGGGGGGGGGGGGGGGGGGGGGGGGGGGGGGGGGGGGGGGGGGGGGGGGGGGGGGGGGGGGG
>JABFEA020000017.1:18336293-18347382 GCA_019775915.2 Cyphomyrus plagiostoma | reverse complement strand
GGACGAGTGGTTTTAGGCAATGGATCAATGGGTACATACATGTGCATGATTTTTGTGAAAGGAATTTATAAATATAATTTGACTGTCTTTAGTAAATTTACGTCATGCAAATCTTCCCCCCATGTTTTAACGACTGATGCTGGTGAGGACCTGTATGGGGCCAGTATGGGGTGCCAGTCCATCACTGGGTAGACAGTCACAGACCGTGGCTTATTTAGAGACATTGATTAGTCTAACAGCGTGTCTACGGACCTGAATCTGATCAGAGGAGATCGTGCAAACTCTACATTCACAGCCTGGAGGCAGAATTTGAACCCTGAACCCCAGAGGTGTAATTCCCAGTGTCAGCCACATGTAACCCTTAGCAGATGCCGTCATTTTTCACACTGTCATTGAAGCTTAGTATGATGCCGAATGCTGATCTTCACAAACAATTCCAAGCCAGTATTCTCACATCACTCAGCAGTTTATATTATATTTTATATTAATATAAACCCAATTTCTTCATTTAAACTTTTACTACTCATTTCTTCCTGTTTCATATTTATAGATTTAGAACATTTGAGGTTGCAGTTTTTAGTTCAATTCATGAAAAAATGAAGATCAACAGCATACATATAGAAAGTTTGAAGGTGTTTTGCCTGTTCCAGAAAGAAATGCTCACTTCAATGATTAGAAGCTTGCTTTTAAAGTAATGAAAGACTCTGACTTGATAACACAGAGTCTATATATACTTTGAATGTTAGAGTTAGTAGATATTCTTCTGGTCATGCAGTATTGTAATATGACAGTAAAATTTTTTAAAGGTTCAAATCTCCAAAAATTGTAGGTTGCCTGTATGAATTTACCTTTGTATAGGAGAGGAAAGGATGGCATGGTAGCCTCATACTTTTGGGACCTGGGTTCAAGTCTCTACCAGGATTCCATGTGTGTGGAGTTTGCATGTTCTCCCAGTGTCATCATAGGGTGTCCTCTGGGTACTCATTCCACAAGGTGTGTGTGTGACCCTGCAGGGTTGGGGCTATTCCAGAATACATGGAGCCATTCCAGAATGCATGGGGTCATTCCAGAATGCATGGGGTCTTTCCAGAATGCATGGGGCCATTCCAGAATGCATGGGGCCATTCCAGAATGCATGGGACCATTCCAGAATGCATGGGGCCATTCCAGTCCAAATCAGGAAATGGAACTGGAGTTGGAACATAAGTCTCCCTGAAATTCAAATTCAACTCCAATTCTGTTCCCCATAGTTTTTTTTATCCAATCCCAGCTCCAGTTCCATTCCCTGATTTAGACTGGAATTGATCGATGCATTCCCAGAATGGCCCCAACCCTGGTGCCCTGTGATGGGTTGGCACCCTGTCTTGTATTGTTCCCTGCTTTGTGCCTGTAGGCTCTGCTCCCCCCAACCCTGAGTAGGATAAGTGTTGTCGGAAGATGGATGAATGGATTGCAAAGGACCCTTAAAATATGAATAACTCCCCACAATTACTTGAAACATAAACTGCATGTTTAACTGGAAAATGTACCTGACTTGTGACTGCACCCATAATACATGCATTATATTATGCAGTGTTATCTTTGAAAGTTTCGTTTTGTTAATGTGTACTTTGTTTTTTGACGAATAACAACAGTGTCCTTACCTTGTTAATGCACGTCACCTTACATTTATGGTTTTTTTTTGCAGACACATTTGTCCAAAGTGAAGTACAACTATGGCAGTGTGATGCATCAAAATGAATTAGGCACTTCTTTTTACTAAGTGCTGTTATTTAGGTGTTCTCTGGCAAAAGTTGCCAGAGGTAAATTTCTAGTCTTCAGAATGCACAGAAATTATCTCACAATCATATTCCATGTATTTACATGGATCAATAAAATGAGGTCTTTAGCATAAAATGCCCGGTGTCAGAGGCACTCAGATTATTTGCATATGAATTAATACAGATTAAAAACATACACTTTTTCTTTTAATTGAAACAGGCAAATTCCATTTTGTATAATTATCAAATTTAGTGGTACCAGATACCCAAAGCGATTAGCTAATGACATCAATCAGACATATAATAGTCAGTATGAATGTTATCCAATGTGTAACAATAAAGGATTAAAAATAGGATCCTACTGTAGCTCCCTCACCCTGTTATGGTCGCCGGGGCACAGATCGAGGAAGCAGGACATAAGCCATGGAGTCGGGTAACGTGGGATTTATTCAGGTCAAAAACACTCAGAAACATGAAATGACTTCACATAACGTTAATGACCGGACAGGGGAATACATATGTAACGCATAGTTAAATACAATGGACTAATCAGCAACAAGTAGAAATAACTGGTAAAAACGCGTATTCCTTACGGGGTAGCGAGGGTGCGTGGCACACGGGAGGATCAGATGAGCAGGGCATGACACACCTAGTATTTAATGGATTCTTCCAGTTGCTTTATTATTTTAACCTATGCCGTAGTGCTATGGCACGTACCCAACTAACAGGGAATGCTCCCAAAACTTTAGCCAGCGTTATGTGAAGGACATCTCAAAGTTGCCAGAGAATGTTCTTATTGTGACGGTAATGGAATATTATTTTCGCATTGTACATTTTAACAAAGGTTCTGTCAATGTCAGCATAATAACATTATTACTTGAACATACTTTTAATGCAATTAATGTTGAAAATTTTGGTTTTATAATAAAATATTATTTAATAAAAGTGCTGCATGTGTAAACTGCAAACATACAATCCAGCCTTGAACCCATGACCTTTGAGATGTAAAGGGCTTGTGTTCCCTACTGGTTTACCATGCCCTTCGTTTTATAAATTCGTTAAATATTATTAGTCTTGGTGGTAGTCATGGGATAATATTCTGAGAACATCAGGAAACTGAATCTGTCTACTCATAGAGTAAATGCTAGAATACTACCTAACATTTTATGTAAAAAGTCTGATTATTTAAGGCTAGTTTCTTTAATAATATGTCAAAAGTATACGTTTTAATACCGTTACAAATTACTAAAGTTGTTCTCCACTGCCACACCTGTTCGGGTTTCTCTCTGTCTGTACTCTTCTTTTCCTATTTGGTCAGCAGAGGTCTCTGCTTTTCATCCTGTTTTTTCTGCTTTTGTTCCTAATTACCCTCACCTGCTCCCTATTTTATGTGATCCCTAATGTTTGGTTACTTGTTATGGCCCGCACATGTCCATAAAGAAGCCCTTGCTATTACTGTATAGAATTAAGCAACTGGAAGTATAATGGTGTATATGTGTTTTATGTATATGTGCTTGCCCTTGCCATATTCCTTTTTTGATTAGCATTAGCGTTACTGCTTTGCCTTTGTTCCCTCACATATTTTATTGTTTCTGTTCCTTGTTACTTTGTCCCCAGCTATTCCCTGTGTTTAGGTCAACCCTTCTGATTTATCCTCTCTGCCTCTTGTTTTGACCCCTCACGGCCTTTCTGTTTCAGTGTGTGTTTTTGTGTTCATCAATAAAATCCCTTTCCATTGCTTCAAGATGCATATCAATTGTCACACCTTCCCTCCATCCAGTCTTGACAATGTCCCCATCCAGGGAATCTTCTGTGACCTACAGTTTACCTATCAGATGTATAAGTTCATCTGGGTGAAGTCTCCCTTGTTCAGTGTTTGTTGGGTTGTTTGGTGTCCTGCACACTTTTTTGGCTGTGCTTCCAAAACACTAGAACCACTCTAATGTAAACTCAGCATGATTTTGATACTAGAGGAAGACCAGTAAGACACAACTTAATATTGCTCCCTGCATGTCCGGAGCATAGCATATGGGTAATGTTTTGTTTACAAGCACAGACTTAATTGATTCAGATCTCCTTTTTGTTTGGTGTGTCATTTGAGTTCCTATAAATAGGACCACAAAATTGAGAATTTCAATAGAGTGTGAAAGCAAGTACGAGTAGTGAGTGGCTGTGAGACAACGAGGCCGAGCTGGTTTCTGTGTTGCTGAACGTATATGATTTATTTCTTCTCAGAAATGCAGGAATAGTACAGCACAAGCTCAGAGAATTGAAAAGGCTGGATTTTCAGCGCAGTCTGCATTTGTACTCCTGTTCTTGTAACGACAGCATTATTTATCCTTTGTATCATCCCTGGTGTCCTCTGACCTCCAAGTTTGCTGTGCGAAGTTGCTATGATGACTGAGCTCTGGGCTTGTATAAAAGTCATGTCTTTGTTGTCCAACACTGTGCACTGTGAAATGTGCTAGGACCATTCCCCGGTATGACCAGCAGGGGTCGCTGATAGTCCTCTGGAACCCTCCTGCTGCTTCCCAGCAGTATCTTGTTCTTTTCCCCCAATCCTCATGTGGTCTCCTGAATTGTATCAGTCCCTTGTAAGTCCAGTCCTGTTTATTAAGGTCAATCCTCCTCTTGCCTGTGCCTTTCCCAGTCCAAGCCTTCCCATTTCCACCCCTTGTGGTCCCATTTTTCCCATGCCCCTGTTTTGTTTAATAAAGCCATTTTGTTCTCCTAAGACCTGCCAAGTCTTTCAGAGTCCGGCCTGTGAGGTGCTGCATCCACGTCTCTTCAGCCTCCAGAGCCTGGCCCAGAGTTGCTCTCAAAGCCCACACTCCAAGCACTTGGCCCAGAGAGGGCCTCTACGGCCACTCTCCAGAAACCCCGCCCTGAAAGAGCCACTCCGTCTGCATCTCTACTCCAAGAGTTCTCACACTGGTAGTAGGTTACATTAAGATCCGGCTTTTTCTTACCTTCATTTCTGTACTGACATTATAGTACAGGGCATTTAAGTTTCAGTAAAGCATTTTTACTCTGTCATAGGAAAAAAAACTTTAGCTTTGCTAGCTTTGTGATTTTAATTATTATTCCTTTTATAGATTCTCATATACAGTATGCTGTCCTAGTATATTAAACAAAATGCTTTTGAAATTTCTTGTCATGTCATCCTGATCTTTTTGCTGTATCTGTTCTTCCAACCAGATTCTAACCAATTTTTCTTTTTTACTTCATTTATCGTTGTATTCTGAGTTCGTAACTGCTTACAAGGCGGTGATTGTATTGCGTTTCGGCGGCAGGCTATTTGCATAACCAGTCGACAAAGAGAGCATTTCAAGTTCCACCCCAAAGTACCAAAGTTCCAAAGAACTACAACAGCTGGTTCTGCACTTATGGCGCTTGTACTTGACCGGAGGTCAGTGGAAAAGGGAACGTATCAAGTGCTTAGTGCTTGTTGCGGTGGAAAAGCTGGGGTCACTGAAGCCATGGAAATGGGGGGGACATCTGTTTGTTTTGTAAGAATGCTGATGGATAGGTACTTCATTATCAGGCATTGGCTAGTAGCTGTGGGTATGAGCTGCCCCTCCATATAGGTTGGGGAAGCACATAGGGCAAACAGACTACCACGAAAACCCAGGAATTCTCACCCCCCTCCCCCCTAAACTGATGCACATCTAATCGAGCAACTATAGAGGTTACTTCTCCGGCATTAAATGTGTACATTTCCTAGTGTAGGGAGTGAATTATGACCCCGAAAACGTGCTCACATGCCAAAAACAAACCCAAAATCAATATTAACATTGTGGTCAGCATGTTCAAACACACAGCAAGGCAGAATACTGTTTAGGTTTTGGCCATTGTAGACGATAACAAACAGTGAACAGTCCCAAACAAGCCTTATCACCTAATGAAACCTGTGACGTGCATCAGAGTGCTCAGTCCCGCTGTTATGAATCGCCATGGCCAGGTGACGTGCCCCTCGAAGCGGCGGCCTCGCTTCAGCTGCTACACCTTAGCGGCGCTCACAGCACAGAGCACGATTGTGGAACGAGGCGTTCTCACACGTGATGCTATTACCATGACATCCTGTCTGGCTCTGAGACTTCCTCTCCGGCTCATCACGTATCTCATTGCTGCGCTTTAGAAATCAAGTGCTGGGACAAGCTTGGAGTAGCTCCACATCAGAAGCGCACAGACAGCTGCTGAAGGCAGACTTATTACTCTGGCTCCATGAAGCGAGCCAGCGGTGCTGCAGGCATAGGGCCTGCCTGTTATTTGAGTCGACCTTATTCCACATGTGTTGCCTTCATTCACACCTAGATTCTCACAAAAACACTCAAGATTTTTTTTTGTTACTGAAGGCTGTGTATCTTAATTTCACTTACTGGCTGACCATCACTGCACATGCTATAGCAAAAAAATATTGCTCTGGGAATTCTGTATTTCTCATAATGATATAATATTTTTTCTTGGTACTGGTAATGATAATGTGTGACACAACCTCATCTGTCAGGTGACTTTAGTCAGCCAGGTTAAATAACCACAGTTATAGGGTCTCTTGTGGGATTACTGAAGGTGTCACTCTGTTGACGTATCGCCTGTCAAGGCATCACCAGTAAAGCCGCAGCGGGTGGAGGGGGCTGTATTTACTGTACAGCTGGGACGTTAGCCCTCATGCATATTGACAGCTGAAGAAATGATGCCAACAGCCTTCATACACCCTGCATAAATGTATTGTATTCAATAGACTTTTATAGCTGGACTTTCCAGTTAATTTGCAAATAACAACTGAGAGCTTGTTTTGCCACCTTGGCATTTTAATTAGCATTTAATCATTGCATACAGTTTAAAATGCATGTCATTTAACTTTACAGCAGGTTCCCAATGGTGTTTGCTCCTCAATTTCCTCTTAGGAATTTTTTGTAATTATCTCTCTTTCTTGTTCAAAACATCCCAATTGTATGTGCCTCCAGATAGCTAACCCTAAACTGCGCTGTTAATTACAGAGAGAATGATTAATCAGCTGTTTCAAGTCTGTCTGAAATCTCTATGTGTAGTTCCACTGCCCTGAGTGTGCCTTCATGTGATTAGAATCACAATTGACCATTCATTATTTATAAAATGTAAGGCTAATGCTAAAGGTAATGTTGCTGTTCATTGTGGTCCTGGCTGTGAACATGCTGTAGATGTATGAAATGATTACTAGTCCCTTAGTATTTGACACCTGCCGAGTGTAGATTAATAGCACAGTATCATTTTGACATAGTGTAGTTCTTCAAACTGAGGTCAGCTTGTATGCAATAAGGCCTAGTTAAAAAGGCACAGTGAGAAGACCAATATGGAGGTGACTGGGGTCAAACCACCTACATGAGTGTATATTAAGAAAATGGAAAGGTCTTGCTCTCCTACACATTTCAACCAGCGTGAACTTCCGCATTCATTATTCTTGGACAAATGTGGTCTTTGAGTGATCTGGGGTCTCTACATAAACATAACAAGATCTTGGGTCTAACTAAAGCAATACGGGGTGTGTGTGGGGGGGTCTTATTCCAACTTCCATTTCCCAAATTTCTCATCTCTCCAGCAAACACAAATGAGACTCCCTTGACTCTGAAAAGTAGATCTCTGCTAGGTCTTAGAGAGGTTTTCCTCTATTAGCCTGTAAGCAATCTCATTGTGAATTTTAATTTCCCTGAGATGCGTCATTTTCCATCCACAGGTTCGGAAGCATCATTTTTGGGACCACCCACGGCAACCAAACCATTGCGGCCTCCCTGATAGCGGCCACAGAACCCCACCCACCCCACCCCCAATGGGGGGATTAGCAGTGACACCCAAGACGGCTAGCTCTGATACTTTAAGTTTCCTTCCAGCCAACGACGATGTAACTTAACCCCAAGCATTCTTTCATGGTAACTAGCAGACTTAAATTCATGAATGAGGTCTGGTTAAATTTGGGATGATAAATTAAAGGTGGGTGGTGTAGCAGATACTGAACTAGCAGCACAGAGGCTACAACGGGATCTGGATTTAATTAGCGACTGGGCTGATACCTGGCAGATGAAATTTAACATAAATAAATGTAAGGCAGGGGTCTCCAACTCCGGTCCTGGAGAGCTATTATCCAGTAGGTTTTCTGTCCCACTTGGCTTCTGATGAGCCACACCTGGCCCTGCTATTTACCTGAGTACAGGTGTGGCTCATCAGAAACCGGGTATGATAGAAAACCTACTGGACGGTAGCTCTCCAGGACCGGAGATGGAGACCCCTGATCTAGCCTCTTTAAGTCCACAAAGTGCCAGCAATGTCAATGGAAGTACCAGAGAGTCAGTTTATTTGGAGGTGGGTATAGGAGTCCCTCGGATCATAAGTGGCATAGCCCTGTATGGGCATTGCGGCAGTCTCCGGCTGCCCAACAGTGACTTATCGGTGGAAATTGAAGTCAGGGAGGCCACGATACGCCAAATATCTGCGGATGTAAGGCCTGGGACATACCGGCTGCATGATATGTGTGTGGCGGCTGAGCAGTGTCGATTTTCATTTCGGTGAAATGCCCGTGTTTACATGCTAGAACAGACACACTGCATGCAAGAGATGTGAGGCTCATGCGATTGCTTGCTGTTTAGAATTGCTAAACTTTACAGTATTTGTTAACTTTTCTAAATCAATCATTCTGTTATTAATGGCCAATATCAAAGATAAACATTGATATTTGACATATGTACATATATACTTAATTAGTGCAGCTTCTCACTATTTCGAAGGCCCAGAATATTCCATTCTGTGCCTCAGGACCACTTGAGACCTGTTACTTTTCGTCAGTGAAACCTGGAAAGTTTTTCTTTCCCTCTGTAGTTCTGGGGCCTTTGCCAAAACTATACAAAGTAACAATATTGCCGCTGTCACATTTTTCAAAGTGACTGCATAATCACTTATCACACAGGTACATCTGAGCCCTGGAAATGGAGGCACATTGATAATGAATGTTCCAGGAAAATGATGCTTGGAAAATCCCTGTGACAAATATCCTGATAAGAGATATGAAAAGTGTATAAACGTCAATGTAATTCGCAATGGGACACTCTACTGCAGGATGTCCAGCCTTGGTCATAATCTCGCTGCGTTAATAAAGACTGGATCTGAAGATCTGCACAAATGGCTCCTGACTCCTGATTGGCAGGGAACAAAAAAAAAACACAACATAATTTGGCATCATGAACAGGATCGGAGAAGAGACCCAGGGAGGACGACCACCTGGCGGAGGATACGGAGCACACCTGTCTGCGCTGAAGGGGACACCCTAAGGATAGGTAAGAAAGGGTTTTGCATGCATGAAAAGATAGGGAAAAGGAGACGGGGGTGTCCCTGGGGACTGGCCAGGCAGGATTTCCCAGTAAGCGTACTGGCCTAGGGGAAGGAGAAGCTGATTGGTTAGAATTCAGTGGGCCCAATGTGTGTGTGTATATGTGTGTGTGTGTGAGAGAGAGAGAAGTCTGTAAAGGATGGGTCATGTGAGAGTTTTGCCCCAGTGCTAAAAGAGGGCACAGTTTAATTCGAGGGTTTGACAAAAAGGCTTTGGAGGGGTAATGAAGATTTAAAGGTAATGCCGTGAGTGAAGGAACGGTTTAAGCTAAAGGCTTTTCAGTTACTCGTGATTTCTGACAGGTCTCTGTGTTAATATGTTGCTTAGAGACAACACCCTAGAGAAAGCTGGGTCTGTTTTGTGAAGTAACAGTTGTATTTCCCTGGAGAGATGGAGTCCATTTGTTGTAACACCCTAACGAGAGGGGGGGGGGTCTGTTTATTTTTGTAGAGCAGAAACATTGTTTTTGTGAAGTAAAGACATACAGTAGTTACGGTAGAAAATGGCCAGAGATCCTCAGTAGTAAAAGTGATTCAGAAGTACTGCCCAAAAGAGAGAGGGAGTCGGTTTGTTTAAGTTGTGAGGCAAAACTACTGTTACGTTGTAAAACGAAGGTATTGTTTTAGGCAAACATCATTTTGAAGTATATAAGGCCAGAAGGCCTGCGTAGTAATATTGTGTTGGGAGAAGAAGGTCCGCTGGATCGGACTGATTGTGTTATAAAAATATTTTTAAATACTGTAGGAAGAAACGTTCCTAGAGCGTGTTTTATTTAAGGGAGAAATATTATGAGCCAGTGGAGAAAGTGGACATACGCAGTTTTGGGGTAAGACAGAGGGACAGTGTGTAAAAATAGCAGAAGGGTTGAGCATTAAAGTGCAGAAATAATTGTCTTAGTAGTAAAAAGTGTATGGAGTCTAAATTAGTAGGAGGTGAATTGATAGAGAAGCAGAAGGAAGTATTTGCGAGCTTTAATGCAAAAACATTCGTAGTATAAGTGTGGGTCGGTTACTGTAAAATTTGGACAAATCTTAAACAGTAAGGTGTTGCGATTGGAGAGTACAGTGTAGGGGTAAGTATGCGAGGGAAGAAGATGATAACTGGTGGATCCTTTGGCCGGGCTGGAGACCCGAGGAGTTGTAGAATGAAGTGTGGCACTTCATTATTATTTTATATATATAAAAATAAAACTAAAAAATAATAATTATGATAAGATGATGATTATAATAATACAGTGCAGGGGCTGACTGTGAGGAAAATTTCGGTAAACTTTATACTTCAGTGGAAGAAAGCCCCAGTGTGAGGGGGGGTGGGGGGCAGGGAAATGTAAGAATGTAACCACTCGGTGAGAACCACCAAGACAGCTATGGAGGGAGAACCCCTTGGGGTGTGGGAGAATAGAACAAAGGTGCTGGGAACCAAGTGGCCTAAGGGGGGAGGGGGAGGGGCACATGGGATGTGGTGGCGTGTGAGGAGATGGAGACACTGATAAAGTATCAAATAGCTAAAAAGAACACAGAAATTGAGGGAATAATTCTATAAGGCTCTAACTACATTGAAACAAGAACATACTGGCACCGGCAGGAGTGGGTGATCCAATCAAGACCGATAGAGGGAGTAGACAGACAATGTAAGCGGCCCTTACTTATCTTTAACCTTCTACAAGGACAAGTACTAACTGACTAACTAGGGCAAACGTCGAACATGTAGTTGCCACGTAGATGGAAGGTACCGAGAGAGGGGGGAGATGCCCAAAAGGGCTATAAGACGGATAGTGCCGATACATATGGTTGAGCCTCTTCCTGTACATGCTGGATGTATGTCAAACAGATGCTCCCAGCCTGCAACATGTTACAGAATAAACCCGTGGCTTGCAACTACTCCTTGTCTCAGCAGTGAATCTCTTCTCATCAACGGACCCGGCGGAGTACAACTCCAACAAATTGGGGGCTCGTCCGGGATGAGCAGGAGG
>JABFEA020000017.1:18319293-18336193 GCA_019775915.2 Cyphomyrus plagiostoma | reverse complement strand
ATCCAGTAGGTTTTCTGTCCCACTTGGCTTCTGATGAGCCACACCTGTTCCTGGTATTTACCTGAGAACAGGTGTGGTTCATCATAAGCCGGGTATGATAGAAAACCTACTGGAAGGTAGCTCTCCAGGACCGGAGTTGGAGACCCCTGATGTAAGGTAATCCATGCGGGGAGCAGAAATAAAAAGTACAGATATTTTATAGGTTCCACTGAAATAAAGGTAGCTGATTATGAGATAGATCTCGGTGTGTATCTTGATGCTTCCATGTCCCAGTCTCGCCAGTGTGGGGAAGCAATTAAAAAGGACAATAGGACAATGTTGGGTTACATCTCTAAGTGTGTGGAGTTTAAGTCAAGTGAGGTGATACTATGATTATACAATTCCTTGGTAAGACCCCACCTAGAATATTGCGTGCAAATTTGGTCACCATGCCTTAAAAAGGACATTGGTGCCTTGAAATGGATTCAACATAGGGCTATAAGTATGATTCCTGGTCTTAGAGGAATGTCTAAGGAGAGATTAAAGCAATGCCTGAGCAGAGATTAGCTGAGCTGAATCTGTTCAGCCTGGAGCAAAGGAGACTAAGGGGGGACATGATCCAGGTATATAAGATTCTAACGGGTCTGGATGCTGTTCAGCCAAATGGCTATTTTAATATTAGTTTAAATACTAGAACTCGTGGCCATAAGTGGAAATTAGCAGGAGAACATTTTAAAATTCATTTCTTTACACAGCGTGTAGTTAGAGTATGGAATAGTCTTCCTGTTAGTGTAGCACAAGCTAAAACCCTGGGTTCCTTTAAATCAGAGCTAGATAAGATTTTAACAACTCTGAGCTATTAGCTAAGTTCTCCCCTTGATGGGCTGAATGGCCTCCTCTCTTTCGTAAATTTCTTATGTTCTTATGTCTGCTTTTCCTCCACTGTACCTCAATCACCTGGGGCCTTTTTAAGTATCATTTTAAAGAAGTTTATTCCTCAAAAAAGGGTTTCTGGGATAAGCTTTATTTCTTTAGAGAAATAAAAAAGACAACCTTGTGTATTGAGCAATTTTCTCTTAGGTATATGTTTGCAATCTTATGACTTTGTGAAGGTCTTCACAAAAAATAAAAAAAATTATTTCCGCCAAATAATAATGTCGTCCTCAGATGACTTACTCTTCATTGCTTTGTAATGGGCTGTCCAAGGCGGCTTAAAGAAGGTCTTTCAAAGTTCACTACATACTAAATAAACATTGCATTTTGGGAAGGCTGGCACATGTAAATCCTTCTGCATACCGCGATGACGTTGTAAGATTCGCTGAGTTCCTGCCCCAAGACACGTTTCCCAGCATATCTGTGATTTATAGCTGATTTGACGAGCAATTGATGTTCACCGCGGAAACATTTCAGCAGCAAGGTAAAGACGTAATGCACCCTCTGTCCTGAGGTGATAAACACAACCACACCAGTGCTGTCTCCTTTATAGGCCTACAGAGATCACTCTGTATGTTTTATTCATGAATATGCATTTTTAAAATAACAAAAACACCTTTGCTGTGTTTCAGAAGAATATACTCTGTGACATCTGAATATACTCTGTTATTAATATACTCTGAATATACTCTGTGATATCTCTATCTGCTATTAATCCATAGTTAATATAACATGTTCTGTATTTTTTCCTGAACCCTTGGCAAAATATCTGGTCAAGAATATTTCATAGTTATCTCCACATGGCAAAGTGCCTTTATCATATTTGTGGATATTACTAATAAGAAATGAAGACACAGGGGATGATATTATGTGTACTTGTGATGCCCCAAGCTGTTCATAAAAACATCCCATTTTATCTGTACTCTTAAAAACTAATTTATTCCTTGTCACTAAATTGTCAGACTTTGTTTTCTTCAGAGTGCATTTTAATTGTCTGAAAGATGTTACATTCACGTTATATTCAAGATGAACATCAGTGAACTCTTTCATTATATTATACAGTGATGTTTCCCAGCCAGCCAGTCCACGTATTTTCCTCCCTCCCAGCTCCATACCAGACAGGCCACATTTTTGGAGCAAAAACTTGGATTTTCTGTGGATCCCTGAGGAGCCAGTTGCGACACATTGTTATAAAGTATATTGCATGTGTACATTATTTTGGGGTCTTTAGTTTCAATCGACTTCAGCTTCTATCCTCAGACGGCGTAAAGACAGCAGCCGCCTCGACCTGCCTCGTAATCCGAGGCACTGCTCCCGTGGACCTGACCGCCTACAGGAGGTCTAACTCGCACGGCTGCCTCTTAGTTGTCGCAGTCAGATATAAAGATGACACCAGCAGGGCCACCTTTTCACCACCCTGCCGTTCCTAAGATAGCTCACTGAGCAGCTTCAGCTCTCCCCATAGGCTGCCCCCCCCCGTCCGCCCCTACGCCAGCCGTATCAGGTTCGCCCGCCTGCAGTGATGCACCCCCCTCCCTCACGTTACAGGGACTGGCAGTAAGAGCCAGCCTCTCTGCCCGTGGGTGGCAAATCCACTGCGATGCCAGCAGCCTGGCACCGTTTATCGTCCCTGTGTGGCCGTCGGCAGCCCACCTTGGTCGGGCTGATTGCAGGGGTTTGCAGACCCTAATCCAGGGGTCCATCCATGCTCAGAATACCGGTTCTGAAAACATGCACACAGTTTCTTCAGTCTTGGTTCTGGTGACCCACTTTCTCTGCTGGTAAGATAGTTTCTCACCCCAAGTTCTTGAGACTCACTTTGAGCCTGTAAAACAGTTTCTCCGTCCCGGTTCTGTAGATCCTCTTTGAACTGGTGAAAATGGCTTTTCGGTGCTTGTTCAGGTGACCCACTTACATCATCATTTGGTCACATGGTCACATTTAGCAGCACACCGCGTCCTGTGTTACAGTCGGAGGTTTCTATGGTGCGGCAGGCCTTTCATGAACAGTAAATAGACTCATCTACACAATGCACACAAAGGCAAATCCATCTGTAAATTAACTCTGCATAACCCCAGTCCACACATCCATCAGATTTCTGACCATTAATCGAGGACAGGGTAAGGAGCACTTGGAGTTTATCCAAGGAAGCATAGGGAACAACGTGGGGTACAGCCTGGACAGGGTACTAAATCAGATATATTAGATAGGTAGATATATTAGATAGGTAGATATATTAGATAGTTTTTAAATATGAGATGTGTATTGCTTGGGATAGGCTCCTCTACCCAATGACCCTGTTCAAGGTAAGCAGAATGGAGAATGGAAGAAAAATATATGGGAAGAAGATTATATTATATTAATAATTACAGCCGTTGTGTTGTGTGGGTCTATTCAGTTGTTTCCAAATGCATATCATACTCTCAGTATTTCTTCTAAATGAATTAAAGGAGGCTGTTAATCATTTACCTCTTATTTTTACAACAGAAATGTAATTATTTTGTCAAATTTAATTACCTTGTGAAAACAAAGTCACAAGTTTACGTTTACATTTTTAGTATTTTAATAGGTTTAAAACCTAACCTTTCCTCGGGTAATCTCTCTAGTATTTTGAAACATGCCAGTGTTTTACATAAGACAAATTTTTCTATGAAATACAAATATTCCCCAGCATGCCTCATTGGCAAGTCATTCCTACTCTGTCCTCTGCAAGGTCCTATACAGGGCAGATCTGCTGATTAGTAGGGTCAATCTTTTTAAAGCAAAGAATCTTCTGGAAAGGCTGTAACATTTTGCATTACCATGAAAAGCATATCAATCATTTTTCTTTGCTGAATATCACTCGATTTTTTTTTAAATTTTTTTTTTGAGATCACAATCATTTCAGCTAAAAATGATTTAGTTCTCAAGTTGATGTGATGCAGAGAGGTTGTCACCTCAACTGATGATTCAGCTTTCGGCGAAATTATCTTCGTAGCAGCCAGACTATTTTACTAATGATAAACCCTGCTTTAATGTATGTTAAAAATGTAATTGTCTCTGTAATCAGAATGCAAACTTCAGAGGTTACACGTATGACCAAGCATTAACCTCTTTAGCAATATTGCGGCGCTCTGCACTCTCATTGCCACATGTCTGGATCTGCCCCTCACACATTCATGCACGAGGCTCTGAATCATTTCTCACTTCTAGACCTTTTGTGTTTGTGTGTATTCTTGCTTGCTTTGGTCTGTTTCACACATTCCTCCAGAGAAAGAGATCTCACGCTTCAGCATTGGCTGCTGTTCCTCTTTGTATTAAAGCACAGACAGGAGATGCATTTATGTAACAGAACATTATATACAGATTTAACATCGCCCGGTTAAACCTGATGATGTGTGCCACGACGATAGCCCCTGCAGCCAGATTTAAAGAATCGTGTGCGACGCTATTACAATTTAGGGTTTATTAATAAATGAAAGGTTTGGGGAGTGTTAAACGGCGAAGCAGGGTATCATTGCATTGTTGATCGCAGACGTTTTATTTGCGATTTGCCGGTTTCGCACATTACCCCAGTGTTAAATGGCTTAGCAGAGGAGCCCCTTACATCCTGTACCTTGGAGACACAAAGGTCCCAGTAAGCAACATTTCCTTAAAGCGGCATAAGCCAATGCTTACACACTGAGTTCCAAACTGGAGAATGAAGCAGATTTTGAGGCAGCGGTGGATTCCGGCGTCGCCTTTCTCTTAATCGTAATCTCCGGCTCGCGGTTCTTCTGTTCCGTCGTATATCCGTGAGGGCGGAGGAAGACGCGGAGTGACCCAGACTAGCTCCCCGACCTGCCGCTCCATCACCTTTTATGGACGGCTTTATTGCTTAAATGTGGGAATTAACACGCCGATTACACCCCAACTTTATAGCAGCCTCGATGCACAAAAGCAGCCCGTCGGCGTAAAACGAGCAGGACTTCTTCCTGAAACGGCCCTTTTATTAAACAGCCACGGCGGTTAGGGAGGGGAGGGTGTTGGCGCTGAGCTCGGTCTGTCATCACCGCGACCGGCTAACAGCTTTCGGACAGAGCCGCAAACAGCCCGCTGGGGAGCACATGGGTCGAATGCAGACCCAGTGCAAGGGAACGTGTCCGAAATGGCAGCCAAAGGTGAGGAGGGACGCGACCGCGGCTTCAATCAGTCGCCCAAGGACAGAGCTGGAAGGCGTGGACCTGCCTGGGAACTCCTCTGCCTGGTCCCTCGTAACCGAGAACCGGATGTGCCTGATCCCTCCTCTGCGGCCCTGGGAGGCACGAGTGCAGAGCCGGTAAATTCATTACACCTGTCACATCCGTTAGGCGCTAAGCCTGTAAGACCTGTGAAAACTTGTATTTGTTGTTCCCGTTTAATATATCACATGTTAATAGTGTTTAACTTGTCACATTTTCATGCCTGTACAAGCTGATAAGCTTGTCACGGCTGCTGAGCAAATTTGAAGCTATCAGAGAGTTTGGTGGCCAATAATGGCTTGTAAACTAGGTTGTTGGGTTACGATCTAGGAGGGGCTCTGGTGGTGTAACCCCTGCAACGACATCACCCAGCCTCCCCAGAATATGGCCCTCATCCATGGCTCTATTGGAGGTACTGAGTCAGGCGTTACTGAACTGCTGAATTGCTAGGGATCCCAGTGGTTTTCTGACCCCGTTCTCTGCTTGTGATTTGGACTTGGCCTTATTTCTCTGGGTTGGTTGAACATAATCTCTGGATGACATTCTGGCGCCTGTCATCAGTACCGGTCGATGTCCGTTTGGTCGTCAGTGCCCCTTCAGATGATGGGTAGACAGGCACTTCTCATCCTTCCTTCTCATGAATCATTAAATCTGCGTGCTCTGCACTTGGGTCTTTTGTGGTACCACTGAGGAAGGACCTTGACCTGAATTTTACCAGGAAAGCGTTGTGCTGCATAAACAAAGCTACTTTGAATAAGTGCCAGTTAAGCAATTATATCAATTACCTTAGAACCAGTTATTTAATGCTAAGCGGAGTGAGGGTGAAGCCGTAAGCCCATCCCAGAAGACAGTAAGCATGAGGCACAGGGCACCCAGGTCCATATACCCCCCAGCTCAGGCCCCGTGCAGTCAATAAGGGACAGGGGGCACCCAGGTCCATATACCCCCCAGCTCAGGCCCCGTGCAGTCACTAAGGGACAGGGGACACCCAGGTCCATATACCCCCCAGTTCAGGCCCCGTGCAGTCACTAAGGGACAGGGGACACCAGGTCCATATACCCCCTAGCTCAGGTCCCGTGCAGTCACTAAGGGACAGGGGACACCCAGGTCCATATACCCCCCAGCTCAGGGCCCGTGCAGTCACTAAGGCACAGGGGACACCCAGGTCCATATACCCCCCAGCTCAGACCCCATGCAGGCAGCACATTTATTCTCCCGATCTTCATGTCGCTGGACTGTGAACAGAAACCCACAGAAACATGGTTAGACTCAGGACTGAGCTGGGGACAGAGAGTTCAGCCCTGTGGGTACGAGGCCCCCATCCTTCCTATTACGCTACCGTGCGACACCCCAAGCAATTAAAGAGGGTAATATCATAAATAAGAGCCGGTGAGCAGCCCCCCCGAGGGGCCGGGGGCCGCTTGGCGATCGATCAGTGCCCTCACTCATACACGTAAGGAAAAAGGCACTCTGGCTTTCCCCTCTGTGCTTTACAGTCTCTAAACATGTTTAATTGCTGCCAACTGTGAACTATGGCTGTGTTTGTTTAATATATGGCATTTATGCTTAACGTGTAGCTCCTTAATAGGGGATCTCGAGGCATTTCGCCCATAAATTAACCTGGATATAAAATACCTTTCTTTACGGCATGGTAATGTTTTGGTGCCGAGCCCAGATGTGCAGCACTAAAGGAATAATTCTTGTGCTTTGCTTTCAGTCTAGGCTCTTCCTATCTGTTCACCTTGATCGCAGCCAGGAATGACCTCAGGTGGAGTCAGTGTCGAACCCCCATCTGGGGGCCCATCTGGATGGGCGTCAGAGCGCGATTGCACGCAGCATCCCGGAATATGGCTGGGTCACGCCAAATCGGGGCTGCCAGCCGAATACCATCCCGCGGGGCCCCGGGGCCGGGCTCCCGTAGGGAGGAGGGCCCCTCACACGACCCATCATCCGCAGAGGTGAAGGTTAGCGGATGAGCGTGGCATCCCGGGTTTGTCATCAAAGGGAATGAATGATGGATATGGGGGGGGGCACTTTGGAAGGCGGGCAGTCCGAGCTGCACTCCGGGGCCTGTGGGGGGGCCTTCAAGCCCAGCGCCCGGGAGCGGCACGCAGCCCCCACCTCTGGAATCGGCGGATGTTTCCTGAGAATCCCGTCTTCAAGGAGAAGACTGGCTAATGGACGAAACGAGGTCGGCAAACGGACATCGAGGCCTTCGGCACCTCCGTAACTGTACGCCCTGGTCGAGCAGCGAGGAACGTGTACGTTTCCGAGTGTAAAACCCGGAACAAAGAACGACCAGGGAAAAGCAATTCCAAATACTCCTTCACAGCCATTTGCTTATGGTTAACATCTTGTTAAGGTGTTGCGTTTTTAAGCAGCTACAGAGACTATAGCTGAGGGCCGTTTATACCCTGTACTGCTAAGGAATGGCTGTTAATGTTGGTTGCGTTCATTTGTGGAAAATGTTCATGTGCATTACCGTTCCATTTAGTATGACCGGGGTTCGAGACCCATTTCCGTATGGGATGCAATGTAAAATATTGTTCAAGGGGATAAAAGTGAATATAATTTGCCTTTCATCATTTTCAAAGTGGCTTACGGCAGCTCAGCTTGAAATTCTTGGCTAGTTTCATAACCAGGGAGAAATGGGAGAAGAAAGGCGGCAAACAGCTGGGAAATGGGCGGGAACGGGAGAGGTAACGCAGATGAAGGCTGACGCCCGGGTCCAGCCTCTCCCTCTCGCTCCCCATGCTATTAACCAGCAGGATTTCAGCAGGTCTGGCATCTGTGGCATCATACTCACAGGCAGCTGCCTTCAGTCAGACCTGCTTCTTCCTGCCTAAGCTGGGGATAAACGGCTGACGCAGGAAACTGTGTGTGTGTGTGTGTGTGTGTGTGTGTGTGTGTGTGTGTGTGTGGTCCTGGTATACCTTACTTTGTGGGGGCCAAATGTCTGAATACCTGTTTTTAAATTCCATTCTATGGAATTTTATGGAAAACTCTATTTCATGAAAATATGTGACTGAAAACTTGCATTTTGCTTGGTTACTTATGGGTACTTATGGGGGTTAAGGTTGCCATAGTTAGCATTAGCATTTTTCCCATAGAAATGAATGAGCGGTCCCCAAAAAGATATGATTGCACGACACGTGTGTGTGTGTGTGTGTGTGTGTGCGTGTGCGTGTGTGTGTGTGTGTGTGTGTGGCAGCATTCGGAAGTGCCGGTTTAGCCCCAGCCCGTAAATAAACTTTACGCCCTGCATTAGATGGATTGCACCGCTGTGAGGTGATATTTATGTTCCAGCTGGGAGACGCGAACTTCCTTGCTGGGGACTGTGGGATCTTTTACACATCCCATAATATTCTTGGGATCTCGCTGTTCAGTGCTGAAACTTCTTCCGGTGTGTAGCTTTGTCCCCGCACAGGATCGCAAAACCTGCCTAAGATTTTCTTGACTTCTGTGCATCAGTTTGTGTTTCTAAATGAGGACGGGTCTCCTTGCATAGTCACCTCCTCTTAAAACCTCACTTTAGGCACTAGACTGGTTCAGACTATTGGCGTTTGCAACTTTATGCCACTGATTTCTGTCTACAGGGCAGACCGGGACAATCATTTTTCCAGGGGTACAGCAGTCACATGTGTCTGGAGGCCAAACTGGGGCGAATATTTCCCCAAGGGACATTGGAGAGAGGTATTAGCCAGTCAGCGTGGGATGTGAACTGCTGTTTAAACTTCGGTGCACCATGACCATTCTAAATGACATAAAATTCTGAGAGGAAAGGAGAATATTTTGACTATAGCAATTGAGGAGGGGGGGCTCAATGGTAAATTGACTGTGCGGACCGTGTTACACAATAGAGTACTGATTGTGACATCGAAACAAAGGCTGTAGCTTAGGAAAACACAGGCTTTTACTTTCCATAATTTTTGAATAAAGCAGCTGAAATCCGGGTTCTTCCAAATACTACTCTGAAATACAGTGGATGTTAAGTCGCCGTTGTTAATGCTATGTAATTAAGCGGCGTAAAGCATGAAAAATGCTTTGGAGCGTGACTTTGGATCGCAGATTGAGTGGAATCAATATGCTAATGTTTCAGAAGTGCATCAATTTAAATCAACCAGCAAACTAGCTATACCCACAAAGTAAGTACGAATCAGTTTCGGCTTCCATGTGACAAATTTAACACGAATTTTCTGAAGCATCTCTCATAATAAGAAAAGACTTTTCGCTGTCAAATGTAGAAGGGGACAATTAACATATGTGGAATCCCAACACTGCACAAGAGAAACGTGAACTACAGTAGATGGAGAGGGGGAAATATTTACCTACCTAACTTAACATAAAATGAAACAGTAGTTATTGTTAATGCCAGCGTAATGCATGCAATTTACTGGCAGCACTTAAACGCACTGCCCCGCTCCTCCATCACGCCAGACTCGCTCTCCAGGCGCTCTGCCTCCGTCACTCTCAGCCGTCGGCGGGGGCTGCGAGGCGCTTTTACTGCAGCTGGACACGGCTGAGCTAGCGGAGACGCCGGGGCGAAGGAAGAGGACCAGCGCATCATTACCAAACTACTGCATTCGGGACATCACCTCGATATCTTTACGTTAAAGCCGTGAGGACGTTAAACTTTACCCACAAAAACATATCCTGGCTGGAAGGAAAAAAGGCTTATTCCGTAATATAAACTTTTGACTTTTTAACATATGTAGGCCTATATATGATCATTTTATTCTAAATGCTTTGCTTGTAATTATTCCTCATTGTAAGAAAAGTAATCTCGATCCGCTCCCTCTTATAATTTGCAGATATCCCACGTTTTATCTAGCCTATTTTACGAGGGTTATATAAGTCTCAGACTTCGCCGACAAACAGGACAGCTCATGATCCTAAATAGTTCGGTTTGGAAACGCATTTTTGGGATTGTGGACTATATCTTTAAGGAAAGATAATCTAAAACGGCTCGTCAATTACTTGTATTTTTTTTTTGCAATTTGAAGAACAGAAACGACATAAGCATTCACCTCGTTTGGGATTGTTTGTATTTAATTGCGCACTTCAGAATGGACGTTGTGGGGATTTACCTGTTTCAGATGATCTTCATTGGTGAGTAGTTCCTGAACATATATGGATATTTATGGAAAGATTGTCCAGGGCACACCGATGTGCTTTTGAACTACGTAAATCTGTATTTGATCTATCACGTTTTCTACCGAAAAGCGATCTGGTTCAGCGCACCTACAGTATACTAGGTAATACCACACGACTTTGGTTGTGATCTGCTATTCTTCTGACGATAAATGCGCGAAAATACGAACAGCCTAACTTGTCACTATATCGGATAATAACCAAGCTAAACTTTACGTCCCATCATTGTGATTTAATCCT
The DNA here is from genome assembly GCA_019775915.2 of Cyphomyrus plagiostoma. Taxonomy (NCBI): domain Eukaryota; kingdom Metazoa; phylum Chordata; class Actinopteri; order Osteoglossiformes; family Mormyridae; genus Cyphomyrus; species Cyphomyrus plagiostoma. Next base: position 18,325,691 of record JABFEA020000017.1, on the reverse strand, counting down.
GTGCCTTACAAACGACCGTCAGCTCATTCGCGATGCTTAATTAGCTGTGGGAATCTGAGGAAATAAACACAAGCATGTCTATTGTACTTTTGCGTAGCCTATTTAAGAATGCGCAGTTCAGTATTGCTTTGAATTTAAAATTACTTGCAAATAGCAGAATGCATGCCTTAACGTTTAATTTATAATGCAAGCGTCCTTCAATTGCACGTTTTTCCTCGCTATATTGCGATATACCAGACATCTGAAGGACCGTTATTATACTTAAATCAGTGTTTAATTCGGAAGCTTGTGTGCACCTTTAGATTGCTTACATAAATACTAATAATAATTGTTATTATCCGATGATATATAATATAATATATTATATACACAGAATCAGCACCCAGTGATTGTTTAACATTAATAATATTCTGTTATGTCCATATATACGTTCTCCAGTGGCCGTGGCAGGGCGATTGCTGTCCATGATTATCTATTTCTTCGCGTAATGTTTCATGAAGATAAATGTGCTGATGGGGGACCCACATGCATGCAGAGGACAGTGCAGTGAGCTTTGCTCCGGGCTCAGAGCTTCTCCACATGCCTGCGCTGTGCCGGACCGGGCGGCTCCGCTCTTTAATTGATTTGAAACATTGTAACATGACTGACATGTTGCAATTACACCCTCATTTAGTGAACTGCCGTCTATCGCCTTTGTATTATTAGCTTTTTAATAGTTTAAAGATGTTCGGTTTAGATGCGCAGCCACATGTTGTAATGTGAGTTGCGAGTTGTACAATTATACTCTTTTTCCTCATTTGCACAATATGTTTTTTATATAAATATATATTTCTACTTCTTCCTAACGTAAACTAATGCTTATTAATTGCAATCCGTTAAAACTGTAGTTTCTACACACTATATAATACGATATGAATGCTGGTAGGTATATCAGGCGGGAAAATAAAACTGTTGAATGCGTCTTGCACATACAAATTTATTTAATGTGCTTTTTATTGGTGGTGAAGTACAGTAGAAGGAGGATGTCTGTAAATGAAACATAAATATAGGGACGGGGGGTTGATGTAGACCGGCGACGGATGGCAGGACTGCACAAAATCAACGACCGCTGCTTTCGGAAACACAGTATTCATTGACATAGTGTGTAAAATACCCGTAGCTTCTATGGCACCTGTAAGGTTTACCATTTACGCAAACGGACCGGAGCTTGTCCAGGGGCGATCGAATAGTGTAACAGCATGTTGCTTGTTTAATTATCTGGGCTCACTGGCATAATAAAATTCTTTATAAATTATTACAAGCGGGCATAGAAAATGGATGGATGGGTAGAGAAATAGGCGTTACACCCTGTAAACTAGCCTTCAGTGCTGTTTCTTTAATTCAGTGTTGACGTCAGGTCATTTTTCTCACAACTAGGCTGCAAGAATGAAACGAGAAAAAGGTCTCGTTTTGTGAGTTTTGACGTGTTATTTTATCATCATATGAGTTTACGGCACTTAACTACCTGCCAGCATATTTCACTATGCATTGATTAGCCAATAATTACCTTAACGTGTCTGTCCACTGAATATATCGAATTAGAATGAAGGGGATTTGGATTATAATTGCGTGTAACCTACTAACATTAAAATACAGTTGTATTTACATTCATGCGTGTTGGTTAGCTAGATTCTAAAAGTATTTTAATCCGACAGTCACTCTGACACTCAGTAGGCTGTCATTCACATTTTTAGGGTCATAACAAGTCCCTGACATATTATATTATTCACCAACTCCCCTCTGTTCCCCCCCAGCACAATGCAGTGGATTTTTACTCACAGCAGAGCCACTGCAGCTCTCCATTACAGTCAGTTAGACCCAGTGTAGCCAGACCTGATGAGCACTGGATGTGGTCTGACCTTTTTATAGCACTGTAAAACGGCCGGGCCTCATTTGGACAGCAGGGGTCAGTGAGCCAAATTACCTGGGTAGGTCAAAGGAGCAGCCATGGCCCTAAGGGGATGTGACTTACACTCACACTGCCTCCTGCTGGTCAGTTTTTCTCACTTTCGTTTTATTCCAAGCATGTCTTGCATTCATGTGAAGTTGCACAGGGTCTGTGTTTCACTGAAAGCTATAAGAACAGACTTACAGTATCTATCTGGGAGATACTGAACTCTTTAGGATTTTGACCCTCACTCTCACTCTGGTTAGAGCATGTGCTGACCTTCACGAACCATTGACAAAATCATCTTCTTCCCAGCAGGGTATGTAACTAGCATCAGGCTATTATCCTGGCCTTAGCGGTACAGCATCTAGGAGTGAACACTGGAAAATAAACCTGTAAGCCTACTGGAACATTATTGGTCATTCACAAGGTTCCTGGGAACAATGGTACAGAAAATGTAGGCAGCACAGCCCCACTGCGCTATGCAAATATCAATAAATAACATGAAATATATGAAATACAGTGGTCCTTAACTGGGCTTGTGACAGGAATGATTTTTTTTTTATTGTGGTTTGTGATTTATGAAGTAGAACCTAGCTGGCTCACGGCCGCAGGAGAAAGGCATCGTGGAAGATACATGGTGTTATATCAAACATTCCGTGTCACAGTCCCAAAGTGATCCTCAGCAAGTCCTCGTCCTACGGCAGGTAGCTAGACTGAATGGAAGCTGTTTCAGCAGGGACTCTAGGTGGGCTGTCCTCTCATCAAAGGGCTGGGAAAGCCTTGGCCCTCAGTTACATAATAGTACCAGCTTCAATGGCCTTGAAGCAGTTATATTTAAACTTCACACTGCCCAGGAAGGCCTGCTGGCATCGTCGCCCTCTAAGGGCACCAAGGAGGTATTGCAGCTGCGCTCGTGTTATTTCATGGACGTCAGTTACTGGTAGCCCTTGGTGGTAGCACTTGATCTGGTGCCAAACTTTGGAATACGGCCTGATTTAAGTGGTAGGAGCCCTAATACAAGGCAGAGAGTAGAGCATGGGCTTTCACTGAATGGAGCCGCACAGTCCATTGTGCTTGCTGGGGAGGTTCAGTGGGTGCTGACTTTAATTGAGAGGCTTTGAAGTAAGACCCCCCAATGCTAGCAATTTCCCCAAGGCCTTTTTGCGAATCTATCTGGCTCCATTGTGTTCGCTTCCCCTTGTAAAATGAGCACTCATTGTGTAGCGTGGGGGGGGGCGGGGGGTGTGCTAAAGAAAGATGCACCATTCAGTCACACTAAAGTACCATTTAGCTGGCAAGCACAACAGCAAGGGGGCTGTGTGTGGCTCAGCAGGCTAAGCCTCCGGACCTCTGACCAGAAGGTTGCCAGTCCAAGCCCAGCCTTGGCAGTATAGCTACGTCCATGGGCCCTTGAGTGAGGCCTTTAACCCATAACTTCATGGGTATTGCTGCACATGGCTGCCCTTCACTACCAAGCTTACTCTTACCTGCATGTGTCTCAGGGAGAGTGCAATAGCACGAGTAAGAAGTGAATTTCAATAAAGTGCCATTGTTATAACAACAGGTCCAGTTATCAGGGTTGGGAGTTTTAGACTCCAGGCCTCTCCACAATCCCTAACAGCAGAAGTGGCTAAAGCTGATTGGTGGAACATGAATTTTATAAGCTTACTGTTGTATATTTAAGGCCAATAGCTTTCTAGTCACTATAAAAATAGCATGTTTGACATTTGTTAGTCTCCTCAAACTCTGAATGTGTTCTCATCATCTCACTGTGTGCTTGTACAAACCTCAGCGAGGGGTCAGGTGACTGTTACATAATATCTTTCATTCACGGGTTAAAAAAATATATATTCCCACTCACATCATTACTGGAGCATCTTATACAGCATGAAATTTGAAGTGTGCCGGCAAACGATGCATCGTGCAGCCTGTCAATCTATTTCGCTTTCGCTATTCAGGATGAGGGTCAAACTGTTTGTCCTTAAGCGAAGCAGTCAGAGGCACTCCTGAATTCAAAGAGTGAAATATTGGTGCGATGTCAGCATTTGCTATGGAAGAGCTATTTGTGTGACCAGGAAAAACCAGCAAAGGACTTTAACGAGTTAACCAATCACATCTCCACCCATATTTATTAATTACTAATTATTAGGGTTCCTGTCATCAGGGGCAAATCCCAGAAGGGACCAAAGGACATGTCACACACCAGCCACTGCAATGTAAAGCGCTGCTCTGCAGAAAAAAAAACACAATAAATCATGAAGTACAATAGATCCCCCTGGTTTACATGCATCATTTTTTAAAGGCTTGATAGCAGAAGTGCAGTACTTTACACTTAAAAAGACCTTATAACAAGCCATCTCTCTGGTAAAATAATTAAATGGTACAAGAATATTACCCTGTAATACCCTTTAATTTTTGGAAGGCTGCCATACGCACCAGTGGTTGGTACATCTTGTACATGATTCCTCAAGTGTGTAACGTAAATCCCCAAAGCGAAGCGCTCCTCTTTACCCTAAGGTGGCCCCACAGTTCACGTCTGACTCTGATCTCTCACCGCGGTCCGCATAGGCGTCACGACCTGGGTCACGTTTTCTGTCTCTGTGCCGGATCTCAGGCCTCCGACAGGAAGCAAGTGTTGGGGCTGCTTTGAAACAAAACCCACAAGCATCACCAGAGGCGGGAGTGAGTCTCCAGAAGGGCTGGCCGGCTGTAACTTGAATCTATGTTGACCCCCCAGTGTATTAGTACTCTTGCATTGATTTTTTTTGCAGGAATATCACCTACTAGAGAACCATTAGTGGGCCACTTTGTACTGCGAGATGGCTGAGGTGGATATTTCAGGTGCAAAAAGTAAAAAATCCAGACCAAGATTTTGTTTCAACTAACCAAATGACTACTCCGTGACTGTGACTCCGTGACTGTGACTCCGTGACTGTGACTCTATATACTCAACTAGCCCGTTGATACAAAATCTTGGTCTGCATTTTTACTTTCTGGACCTGAAATATCTGGACCTGAAATACCTCTGCTAGCCCGTATCCTTGGTTAATATTCATGATTACTGCATCCAAGACAGCTGCCTCATTCTTTACTTCTGCATCTCCTGGGTGCTGTACTTTCTACCACAAATGTATCCCAGTCCATAAATTTCGGCTCACCAAATGTTGAGTGTGAAGGTGTTTGAGTTGGTAAATGAGTTAAAATGGGTAAAATGATCTTTGATTCCTTCGCCGCATTTCGATCACTGCTGTTGCCTTTCTCTCCCGCTCACTTTCCGACGGTTTCATCAGTATGTAAAACACAAGAATTATGGGATATCCTGTTAACAATATTAATGGAGATCCTTCCCACAAAATGGGTGTCACCTGTTTAAAATCAAGACAAGAAATGCATAGGACTGTCACACCTGATACACACACACACACACACACACACACACACATACACACATATATATCAGATACACATCAGTCAAAGATTAAATCAATGTAGCGGATCCACCTAGCTATGGTTTGCGGGTTACCATGACTGTACCCATGAAACCTATTAATTAAATTAGCTTTTTTACATTTTTTTTGCCCCAGGCAAAGGTCCATGTTATCCCATTTTAGAAGAGGCAGGTGTGCTACAAAGCTCCGCCATCGGCTAAGAGACATCTTCGCCCTGGGCGAAGCTGAGAAAGTTTGAAATGCCTAATTATTCGAAAAGACTAATATTGAATGCTGTAGCTGCTGCTGTCTCCATGCCTCCTGGTAAACATATAAATAAAACATACTTAAGCACCAGGCTTAGAATAAAAATAATTGTATCTGTTTAAGAAGCATGTCTCAATAACTTCTCAACAATTTTGTAACAAAGGCACACATGATAGCTACCCTGTGCTCTCTAGCGCCGCCCTAGTGTTTGCTGCTGAACGGTAAATTGAAATAAATGAAAGTCTCAGGCTGGCTCTAATGTGGATGTAAAAGCTTGCTGTATCATGAAGGGGGAAGCCTGAAAATGAGTTCAGGAGAATAGACAAGGGAGCTTCAGTCATCTTGGGGGTTAAGTGTCAGGTGACAAGCTACTTGTGTTGATTTAATCCGTCTGTCCCTCTCACCTCACTTCCTACTTAAATTGGCATGTTCTGTTCTTTCTCACTCCCCTCCCCCTTCAAAAAACAAACCACTTAGTACTTTTTGAAGTTACACACCATTTTTTTCAGGCAATGTAAAAGAAATCCAGATTTCCAATGGAACTGTGACGGAGAGCTGAATGTGATCATGTGTGTTATAAGTACTTATACACTGGGTACAGCCTTAATATACACTGAGTATAGCCTTAATATACGCTGGGTACAGCCTTAATATACACTATGCGTTTTCTTTTGTCTCAATGACATGCAATCAGTAGCTCTAATGTGCAGAAGCCCATCAGCATGTAGCCTTAGCATCAATCTTGCAATGAGTCAAGCAAAGCATCTCTCTCT